>JAULJZ010184316.1:0-21935 GCA_032270985.1 Heliamphora pulchella | reverse complement strand
AAGTGTTTGAATCTTTTGAGATACAAGTCATACCTTTTTGGCTATGGTGTCAACCTTGATTGTTCAAAATGGGTTAATACTTTCATTTTGGAAATAAGAAATATTATCCAATTAAAGACATTTATTTATAGGAAATAAATTATGAAAATCATCAAAATCAATTAAAGAGGCTCTTGGGCTAACACAAAATAATCCAGGCATACAGTCGGTATCCCAAAGTTCCAAATTTTCAATTTTCATAAATCAAGTACCATCCCTAAGATTTAATTTCTTCTCTTTCTTAAAAACATTTAGGTGAACCCCGTAAAAACTCAAGCCCATGTGATGACGTAGCATTATACAATATGCTAAAGCTAAGAGTCACAATTTAATCTATGCATGGGCATGGCATACTTGGCATAGAAAAATGCACAAATTCTATAAATCGCTTAAAATGCTTAGTCCACAAAACATAATGTGCGCGTATCGTGATTAAATCAAACTTGCATATAAGAAACCAACCATCATAACCATGTAAAATAACTTAAACAACATCACTATTCAAATAAATCAACTCAACCATGGCACAAAATAAGGAGATCACAAGAACAACATTAAACACTTTAGCATATTAAAACACAATCAGGATTTTCAGCGTTTCCCCAAAGTTTTGAAGGTTTTTAAAATAATTAAACTTTAAGATAAATTCTGAAATTTGGTGAGCAACATATTTAGGATCTTTTGAACACTTTTCATGTAGAACACTCTTTCTGTTTTGGCCTCTAAGGCCTCAGTTTGTGCAAAACAAAGTTATGTGACAGAACAGAAAATGAACACCAGAACAGTGGCGAGACTTTCAGTGGTTTCAAAAATTACAACGGAGGACTTAAACTCATTAGTTGATTTTTTTAATTTTTATGGAGATATATATATGAGCTTTGAAGCTCTGAGAGTTGGTCTTACATTAAAATCAGTTTTCTTTAATTTTATATTAATTTTCTACTAAACAGTGTCCAAATTTGACACACTTTAAAAAAATCAATACCATTTTCTCTCTACATATGCTCTTTAGGTGATTCCAGTGGGATTAAAAAGATAAAACGTTTATCTATCCAACCACACCAAGTTCACACTGAGAGCTTGTTTCTAAAGAAAATGGCATAGGTTCAAAATTGTCCTTCTAGATTGGCCATTAAACCCATTTTAAATCCCGATTTTTAAAACTATAAGCTTAAGGATCTGGACCTCAAGAAAAATCACACATGTTAACAATATCACCACAAAACTCCAATAACAATTTTAGAGCAAACAAACAAGTCTAGATCCATACGAAAAATAGAAGAATATCAAATTTTTGAAAAAAAAAACGTTTTTGGACAAATTTGAACATGAACAACTTATTTGATTTTTTGACTCCTAGACTCATGGCCTTTGCATGCCTTGCTATATCTCTCGTATATATGGCTTATATATGAGAAACATACCATTTTCAAATATCAAAATGAAGACAAGATAGTGGATGATTGCGAAGAGAAAAGAAAAACAAAAATAGGGTCTAAGACCACATCTTATGGATTTGAGTATGGATCTTGAACCTTAGTGTGTTTAGGAACTAAGAAGACCATTGTAGATGGAACATAAGTGTATACAAATATTGTTCCTATCTTTGTTTATAATTGAAAGATGATGAATATGGATGAACTTTGAAGCTGAACACAAGAACCTTCAAGAATTTGAAGAACACTAGCTTCTTTTTCACTTTCTTTCTCTGCCTCACATTTAGAACACTTAAAAAATATTGCAAACACAAAGGGAGCTTGGGAGATGGGAGTGCCTAAATGGGGGTGCTTGGTCTCTCTTTAAAACAATTTTTGTAGCAAAAATAGGGTTATGATAGAAGTGCAAGACTTATAAAGAATGCTAGGGCCACTAATATGCAATACATGTACGACAATATATAAAAAAAAATGAGGTTAAGTGTTGTAGCTTTTAAAGTGACCGGCCAAAGGCGAAAATTGGCTCCATTTTTTAATTTTGTAGTATAATATAGCTTTATTGTATATTTGATGCTATATATATATTAAATTGTTCAAAAATTGTACTAAAAAATTATCTTAATGTATATTTTTAAGTATGAAATTAAAATTTTAAATTAATATAGTAATTTTAGGTGTTATACTTAATTTTTATATTTTAGTTTAATTATAGCATTATTTAATTGTGGTAGTTGACTAAATTTATCTTTTTATATAATTTTGTAACTTGGTGTATATTTTTAATTACTTTCATATTAGTTTTAATTTAATTTGATGAATTTAACTTTTAAAACTCAATTTCATGATTTGGCATTATTTTTATTATTATTTTATTATTTTTGTGTGTATTAAGTTAGCTTATATTTATATACAAGTTGGCTTAAAATTACTCCTATTATTATATTGGTTGTTGAGATATTTAGATGCACACACACACACACACATATATATATATATATACACACATTAAGGCTCAAAAAGTCACTTTTTGAATTTAATATTAGAAGATAGAAATTTATACATACACCTATACATATATATAGTAAGCTACTTTTGTCTCTTTAATTATTATATATATATATATACATTAAGGCTCAAAAAGTCACTTTTTGAATATAATATTAGAAGATAAAAATTTATACATACACCTATACATATATATAGTAAGCTACTTTTGTCTCTTTAATTATTGTATACACCAATGTTACTTTTACTCTTTTATTATTATATTGGGATTGTTGTAGATATATATATATATATATATATACAATATGGTTACTTTTTACTTTTGATTATATTATTAGGTTGTATAGATTCCCTTAGGTATATATATACTTGTGTATGTAAAGTTTGTATTAGAGATTGTAATTGTGTTTATTTAATATTATTTTATCTATTATTATTTTTAACCTTTAATTTTATAATTGCTAGTGTTTTCATTATTTATTTATTAGTTTATCCATAGTTACTACTATTTTATTATTCCATAAACATTATTATTATTATTATTATTATTATTATTATTATTATTAAGTTAATTGAATAATTCTTGGGGTTGGGAGGTCGTTGGTGACTCTTGTTGGTTATACTACGGTTATTAATATTATTCCTTAAGGCGGGCCCTTATAGCGCATTTAGTCCCCTTGTAGTTATCACAACCGAGCTACGCGAGATCCGATGGATAAATACCGATTTTATAGCCCGACATGGAGAGCACACATTTTTGATTTTCTTCGAAAATATCGATTGGTGAACCACTTAGAACACGCTTTTATGGGAATTAACCCGAAGGAATGGCCTACCATACATTGCACAATTTTGTAGTCTTTCACCGAAAAGCTACTCGACCTCAACTTAAGTATCCAATCAAATCATACGGTACCTTAATTAGATTATTTACATTAAAACTAATGTGAGTCCAACCTAAACAAGGTTCCTCTTGTCAACATCCAGCACACTTAGGATTAAGCAATTTAAACACACTTTGTTCTCATTCACTTTACACTCGGGTTTAATTAATCCAAAACCCGAAACTAAACTTTCAAGATCATGGCGTTTCATTCAAAACCAAAGGATTTAACCCACAAAATAAGCCTAATGCCCTCATATGCATATGAATCATGAATTTATGACTTTAGGGTCTAACAACACAGGTTACTCCAACCCAAAATACATTCATCCAACCAAATATTCAAAACAAGAATTACATTTGTAATTTTATTTCTCAAATGATGCTATCAATGAATATGTAATTCTATCAAACTATTCAAAAAGGGACATGTTATCATCAATCTTACTCCAACACCTTCTTTCCGCTATCACCTAAAATATTGTTAAACAACATGAGCTGAGGCTCATAAGAAATTGACTAACAATGAGCATATGTGTAACATGCAAGGATGGTTATGCAAAATGCAACTATAATTTTCTCCAGAAACCAATTTCGTTTGTCCAAACAAAATATCCACCACATAATCGAGTTTTCATGTAAAATCCATAATTCAATATTCTAGGACCATAGTGAATCCAACCATTCAACATGTCACCCCTACTGTCTGCCAACCAACCCAGGGTTTTCCAAACTCCATAATTTATCTATTGATTTAATTAAAAACCAAAGCTGGACAGCTCCTATAGGCCCCGACGAATTTTTCACCATCGGACCACGCGAGACCAAATGAATAAATACTTATTCTATAACCCGACATGGAGAGCATACATTTTCGATTTCTCTTGAAAACATCGATAGGTGGGCTACTCAAGTACACGCTTTTTGGGGATTAACCCGAAAGAAAGACCTACCTTACATTGCACAAGTTTTTAGTCTTTCATCGAGGAGCTACTTGAGCCAAAACTTAGACATTTAATTCAGTCACACGGTATTTTAATTATATTATTTTCATTAAACCACCAATACGAGTCCAACCGTCAACCCAGTTTCTCTCGCCAAACCCCATACTATTACGGTTCTAATCTCAACCATCCCATATTTTCTCATAATTCATATATTTGAATATAAAGCTTCAGAACCCTGAAAGTTAACATTTTATACGATTCATATCCAATAATGTACTGATTTTGCACAAAACTCCCCAATCCAACACCTACCATTTTCATGTATCATATAAACTCATCGAATATACATGCAATAGGTTAATACAACCCCAATTTGTCCAAATACCCATTAATTTCAACATTTGGGTCTGTAAATCCCAAAAGCCCCAATTTTCATGGTCTTAACTCAAATCTAATACCCTAACCCATCATTTTTCAATCCCAATCACAACCAATAACAACAAGAGGATAGAATCACCATAAACCATCCATAAATCTAAGATTTAACTTGCTTTAACATCAAATCCTAACCTAGGGTTTTGAAAATACGATTTTCATACTTTCATGTTTATATTTTCAAATACACAACTATATCACATAGATATTCAAGGATAGTCATTGATCTTACCTCTTTGATGATAATCCACAAGAAAGAAGCCCTAGCAAGCTTCAACCACAAGAATCTCCAATCGAAAGGCGAGAAGGAAGCTTCCAACACCAAACTCAGGCCTCCAATAGATGTTCAACCAAGTGGGAAGCAAGTAATCTACTAAAGAGAACCAAAGAGGGCTCTAAGAACACTCCAAACCCAACCCTAGGTCTCAACTAACTCAATTTTTAAAAATTCTCTACCACTTGTCCGCTCGTGCGGACACCTAACTGCTCGAGTGGTCAACGCTGAAAGGTACCATAGCCAAAAGATGTGTCAAAGAATCGAATCATAGGCTAAACACCTCAAAGCTCACCCAAACAATCGACAGCAATAGTTCTCATACACTTCTAAGTATACAATTATTATTAGCAAACGTTATCATTCCCAAGTTTTAATTCTCACATGCGATTTACACATTTAACCGTCATCACATAAAACCACAACATGCTTTCGTTTATTAAATACAATTCGAACAGGATCGGGTCCCTACAACCTCCCTCATTTAGGACATTTTGTCCCCAAAATTACACATGCATCTTAAATCAAACAACTCGAGGTAGTTTTTACGAACTTTTGACTCTCACTCTCACATGGCTTCTTCAACGCCATGGTGAAGCCACAAAACCTTCAAGTAGGTGATAATTCTACCCCTTAGGGCTTGCTCTTTGGTGTCAAGAATTCTTACGGGTCTCTTCTCGTAGGTAATATCGTCATCTACTCTTAACTCCATCTAATCCAAAATATGAGATGGGTCCAACTCATACTTGCGTAACATTGATACATGAAAAATATTGTGTATGGATGCTAACTGTGATGGCAAGACAAGGCGATAGGCCACCTCTTCGATCCTATCAAGGGTCTCAAACGGTCTGATGAAGCGCGGCGACGACATCCCACTCTTCCTGAATCTCATCAAACCATTCCATGGCGAGACCTTCAAGAACACAAGGTCTCCTACCTCAAACACCAACTGTCTTCTTCTCGTGTCAGCATTTCTCTTCTAACGGTTTTGAGCGGTCACTAAAAATTTACGAATTGTGATGATCTTTTCTGTGGTTTTACGCACAAGCTCGGCCCCTAACTCGGCTATCTCGCCAACATCGGTCCAACAATCGAGTAACCTACAAGGTCTACCATACAATGCCTTATAATGTGCCATCTCAATGCTTGACCGGTAACTGTTATTGTAGGCAAACTCCACTAACGGCAAATAGCCCTCCCATTACCCACGAAAGCCTATAACACACGCTCGCAACATATACTCAAATATATGAATGGTGCGCTCAGACAAGCTATCGGTCTGGGGATGAAAAATGTGACGTGAAATGAAGGTCTCAATTTGAAACTACGAAAACTGGCATTCTGTAGAGTCTGGCAATATCACTCACATAAAACTTGCTAATCTTATCAATAGAATCCGTCATGCGAATAGGAAGGAAGTGCACAGACTTAGTTAACCTGTCAACCACAACCCAAACGGCATCATTCCCCATCAGCGATCAGAAGGCCCAAAACAAAATTCGTGGCGATATTCTCTCATTTTCATTCTGATACTAACAATGGCTGCAACTGACCTGTTGGTTTCTGATGCTTGGCCTTCACTTATGGCAAGCAAGGCAACAAGAGACGAAAAGTGCAACGTCTTTCTTCATACCCCTCTACTAGAACTGTTTATGCACATCATGATACATCTTGGTGCCACCTGGATCTACTGCCAAACGTGAATGATGGAACTCACGGAGCACGTTCTCACGACATGATTCCAACATAAAGATCCTCTTCGCAAATCTCAAACTCTGATCGAAGTAGATAGTTCACTCCTTAGCATTCTCGCCACTCAAGACTCGCTCCCGAAACATCACCGTCTCTACATTCAATTGCTGAGCCTCTACAATGCGGTGAATAATGGTGGGTTGAGAAACCATTGTGAACAAGGTAACATGATTGCCGGGCTCACCGACTTATAGGTCATACTTGTCGACTTCCCTGAGCATACTTTATTCCCTAACGGCCACGTGAGCTAACGAGCTCAAAGACTTTTGACTAAAAGCATCAACCATCACATTGGCTTTACCCAGATAATACTATAGATCAAAATTATAATCTCCCAAAAACTCCATCCACCTCCTCTGGCGTAAATAAAAATCATTCTGCGAGAACAAATACTGTAAGATTTTATGATTCGAGAACACTTCAAAGCGTTCTAATAACAAATAGTGTCTCTAGGTCTTCAGAGCAAAGGCCACCGTTGCAAGCTCCAAGTCATGCGTGGGATAGTTCTTTTCATGAATCTTCAACTGTCTCAACTCATAGCAACCACCTTGCCCTGTTGCATCAACATGCAATCTAAGCCCTCATGTGATGCATCACAACAAATGGCATAGCCAAACTCTCTCTTTGGTACGATCAAAATAGACGTACTAGCCAATCTCATCTTCAATGTTTGAAAGGCGAGCTCGCGGTTGTCGTTGCATATGAACTTGATTCCCTTCATCATAAGGCGAATTATAGGCGCTGTAAGCTTAGAGAAGACCTTCACGAACTAATGATAGTAACCCACCAACCCCAAGAAACTTCAAACCTCGAATACATTTTTTGGTCTCTCCTATCCCATCATGGCTTCTATCTTGGAGGAATCCACTACAATTCCATCTTCCGAAATTACATGTTTCAAAAATTTCACCTTGGATAACCAAAACTCACATTTATTGTACTTGGTATATAACTGATGTTCCCACAACAACTGTAGGATAATCCAAAGATGCTCATCATGCGCCTCCTCCGATGGTGAATAAATCATTATATCATCCACGAACACCACCATGAATCGATCAAGGTAAGGGTGAAGATACAATTTATAAAGTCCATGAATGTTGTTGGTGCATTAGTCAGTCCAAAAGACATGACTAGAAACTCAAAATGCCCATAACGGGTATGAAAGGCCATCTTCTAAATATCCTCCTCCTTGACTCACAATTGATGGTAACCTGATCTCAAGTTGATCTTTGAAAAACAACACGAACCCTTCAATTGGTCAAACAAGTCATTGATACGATGCATATGGTACTTGTTTTTAAACATCACGTGATTTAATTTATGATAATCAATGCAAAGGCGTAATAATCCATCTTTCTTCTTTGTAAATAACGCTAGAACTCCCCAAGGTGACACACTAGAGCAAATAAAACCTTCGTCCAATAACTCCTGGACCTACACCTTTAACTCTAGCAACTCGGCCAATGCAAAATGATACGAAGGCATAGAAATGGGGGCGGCCCCCGAATTGAGGTCTATAGAAAACTCAACTTCCCACCGTAGCGAAAGCTCAAATAAGTTGTTTGGGAACACGTCTGAAAACTCACAAACAACGGGAGGAAGCTCTCCTCGAGTAGAATCAATCTCATTCATTGACAAGGCAAAGAAAATGAGGTTAAGGCTATCACGACTCTATAAACTAGGAGGTCTAGGCACTAAATCGTCGTCCTAGTCACCCACGAATTAAAAGAAATCTCCTTGTGGTGTGCAAACAAACACTCGTCGCCGGTCACGATCGATAAAGGTGCGAAAGGTGGTCAACCAATCCATTCCTAGTATGATATCCAACGAAGTAATATCAAGCACGATGAAATCAAACACTAAACGATGGTCAACAATCTCTATCACACAGGCACTATTGGCATGCCTCAATACGATAGTCTTGTCAATTAGTGTCTCTACACATAAGGCACCACCCAAAACATCTATCTCTAGCCCCAATACAAATGCAAATGCGGATGAGATGAATGAATGTGATGCTTCGGTGTTAACGAGACCACTGGCCCATGAACGGTACACTAAGAAAGTACCTCGAATGATCGATGGACAGGGTACGGCGTCTAGCACGACAGGTGCCATTGACGTACTAGGCTCCATGAGGGCATATACTCACCCCTAATTCTCCTGATTCAGCCCACTGCTCCCCTAGCTCCTGGCTGCCTCACTGTCTAAACTGAGGTAGATCCTCTTGCTGTTCTTACCTACTGTACTTTTGATTGCTATTGTGATTAGCTGTAGCCCTTTTGTTCCTATAATACCTGCCCCTAATGTGCTCTAGAAGCACCCTGAACACTCCCTCCACAAGAATATTCTCGTCGTATGTGACCCACATGGCCACACTTAAAACATAAAAATGGGGTCCTCCCTTGAGCCTAACTCTGTTGCTACTGTCCCCTCTGTGTGCAATCCCTAGCACAGTGCCCTGGTTGCATGTATGTGCAGCACACCAACTCCCAACGTTTAAAATGCCCAAATTATGCGTTAGACGATGTAAGTGCTGACCACGACTACGGCTAGGATCCCATGAGATAGGGACTCGGTTCTCCCAACTTTTGCCTCTTCTATTGGCGCCCCTCTGACTGCACACTAGAAACCCCCTAATGTGATTTACACTCCCGAATCTTATAGCTCTTTGTTATAGCATTCTCAACTCGGATAGCGGCCTCCACTAACTCAGTGTAGACCCAAAACTCCAATACTGCAATCCTATCTTTGATCGAGGGTCGAAGACCCCTTTCAAACCATTTGGTGCGTAACTCCTCCGTTGCCACCATCTCAGGTGCAAATCGCAACAAATTCGCGAACTTGACCTCATACTGAACCACGATAAGATTTTCCTAAATAAGAAAGAGAAACTCCTCCCGATGCGTATCTCTCAACGACCTCAAAAAATATTTTTCCAAAAAAACCCTAGTAAAAGCGGCCCACGTGCCATCCACGGTGGTCATGGCAAAGTTCTACCACTCTTTAGCATCTTCTCAAAGTTGGAACACCGCCAACCTCACCCGCAACTCATCCTCCACAATCTCTAGGGTGTCAAAGATCGCCATGGTTTCCTCTAACCACTCAGTTGTAACTTTGGGGTCTGGCTCCCAAAAAAGATTAGAGGATCCAACTGTTGAAATTCTCTCATTGCCATTGTGGCCCTTAGCTCGAGAGCTCTTGCTCTAACCCTAGCCGCCTCGACCAAGGCTCTTATCGTAGTGAGCATCTCCTAAACAACATCAACGACGCCCACCTGTTCCTGTGGAGCATGCACATCCCCTTCTTTCAGAACTTGGGCATATACACGGCCTCGGCCATAACCTCAGCCTCTACCCAATCTCGATAACATCGCTCTATGTATAAGGCAGAACAAAGATAAATGTCAATAACAAGGCTTATAACAACTCATCTATCACGGATAACACCGTCCCTCTACTAGATACTACATAACACGTATCATCGCATCAACACACCTTATGCAACACATAATGAGGAGAACTAATCAGAATGAAACGTCAATCTGGGTAACTCATTTGGATTTCTGGTTAGAACGGACGTCAGCCAAATGCTTTTCTAACTCGAACACCAAACTAGTCGACCGGCCAACCAAGGGCAAGACACATCATCCTAAGAGTCTGACCTCTATGTCCAAATACCATATAGCATGCAAATGTCAAGTAATGTCTAAGATATTTTGTGCTAGCACACTAATACATGAATGTCACATATCAATGCAAGCTCTCACACAATGGATCAACCACTCCCACGGCTCCTAGGTAATTGAACCTAGAGCTCTAATACTAATCTGTAACGCCCCAATTTTGTAGTAATATAAACACGTGCAACTTAATAAAGAAAAGAACCCGATTAAAGGAATCCAGCCCAAAAGACCTTATGAGGACAATACTTTATAAAAAAAAACATAACTTTTAATTTTCTCATCAACGATGTGGGTAAAAGGAGTCGGTTTCCTTTATAAGCAATTCCCAAAAATGGTTCATTGATACCCCAAAGGATATCCCAAAGAAGTTTAGTAAAAACACATTTTTTAAACAAATTCCAAAAAACACCACCCAACGAAGTCCGCTGGGTGTGGGCACTTCACCACTAAGGCTGTGAGGTACCCGAGAGTGTACTGCCTAAAATCCTAAAAAAAAATTTAAGTGTTGAAAAGTCACCCATTTTTTCTCACTCTTTCAACATAGTTTTAGATAGGCAAAATTCTGAAGTAAAGCATGCACTTAATAACGAAATAACCTCTTTTAACCCAAAAACCCATAACCAAACTTTTAGATCATGGCGTTTCATTCAAAACCAAGGGATTTAACACACAAAACGAGCCCAACACCCTCACATGCATACGAATCATGAATTTATGGCCATAGGACCTTATAACACGGGTTAGTCCAACGCAAAATACATTCATCCAAATATTCAAAATAAGAATTATATTTATAATTTTATTTCTCAAAATATGTTATCAATGAATATGTAATTCTATCAAACTATTCAAAAAGGGTCGTGCGACCATCTATCTTACTCCAATGCTTTCTTCCCGTTATCACCTGAAATGTTGTTAAACAACATGAGCAGAGGCTCATAAAAAATTGACTAACAATGAACATATGTATGACATGCGAGGATAGTTATGCGAAATGTAACATATAATTTTCTCAAAAAACTAATTCCATTTGTCCAAACAACCACCACATAACCGAGTTTTCATGTAAAACCCATAGTTCAATATTCTAGGACCTTAGTGAATCCAACCGTTCAACATGTCACCCCCACGTCTGCCAACCAATCCAAGGTTTTCCAAACTCCATAATTTATTTATAGATTTAATTAAGTACCAAAGCTGGACGGCGCCTATAGACCTAGGTGTATTTATCACCACCGGGCCACGTGAGGCCCAATGAATAAATACCCATTCTATAGCTCGACACGAAGAGTATACATTTTTTATTTCTCTCAAAAACATCTATGGGTGGGCCGCCCAAGAGCACGCTTTTACGGGGATTAACCCGAAGGAATGGGCTACCTTACATTGCGCAAGTTTCCAGTCATTCATGGAGGAGCAACTCGAGCCCAAACTTAGACATTTAATTCGGTCACACAGTACTTTAATCATATTATTTTCTTTAACCACCAATACGAGTCCAACCGTCAACCCGGTTCCTGTCGCCAAATCCCACACCATTACGATTTTAATCTCAACCATCACATATTTTCTCATAATTCATATATTTGAATATAAAGGTTCAAAACCCCCAAAGTTAACATTTCATACGATTCATACCGAACGATGTACCAGTTTTAAACAAAAAACCCCTAATCCAACACCCATCATTTTCACGTATCATATAAACTCATGGAATATACATGCAATAGGTTAATTCAACCCCAATTTGTCCAAAATTCCTATCAATTTCAACATTTGGGTCCCTTAACCTCTAAAGCCCCAATTTTCACAGTTTTAACTTAAATCCAAAACCTTAACTTATCATTTTTCAATCTCAATCACAACTATTAACAACAAGAAGATAGAATTACCTTAAAACATCCACAAATCTAAGATTTAACTTACTTTAACATCAAACTCTAACCTAGGATTTCGAAAATACCATTTTCATACTTTCATGTTTATATTTTCAAATACACAACTTAAATCACATATATATTCAAGGATAGTCATAGATCCTACCTTTTTTATGATAGATCTACAAGAAGGAAGCCCTAGCAAGCTTCAACGGCGAGAATCTCTAATCGAAAGGCGAGAATGAAGCTTCCAATGCAAAGCTTAAGCCTCCAATGGATGTTTCAACCAAGGGGGAAGCAAAGAATTTATTGAAGAGAAGCAAAGAGGGCTTCAAGAGCTCTCAAAATCCAACCCTGGGTCTCAACTTCTCTTCTAGAGAGAGAGAGGGATGAAAATAATGACAAAAAAATGTTTTAACCCGCAACCTAAAGTCTACTTGCCAACCGTCTGCTAGAGTGGACCTGGGTCTGCTCGAGCGGTCCTCACTAACTTGATTTTTAAAAACTCTCTGCCACTAGTCTGCTTGAGTGGGCACCTGACCGCTTGAGCAATCAACGCTGAAAGGGACCATTTAACCATTATTGTTAGCAAACGTTATCATTCTCAAGTTTTAATTCTCACATGCAATTTACACATTTAACCGTCATCACGTAAAAATCACAACATGCTTTCATTTGTTAAATACAATTCAAACAGGATCGGATCCTTATAACGGCGCTCGAGCACCTTACTAGCACCGCGCTAGCACTTGGTTCTATCCTCCTGGCACCTAGCTAGTGCTGACTTCTAAAATTCCGACGCTCGTGCACCCACCTGGCACCCTGCTAGCACCAGCTAGCACTAACTAGCGCTGACTTCTCGAATTCGTTCACTATGTAAAGCATGTTCAGTTTGTTATTCATATAGAAAAATGAACTTAATCTGAAATATGTAGCTATATAAATGGATAATATTTACTAACAAATAAAGAAATGGTAAATATCTTTTTAAGAAAAAATAATTCAAAGAAATTATTTTTCGATCACATAGCTAAAGATATCGGATAAACTTCATTATTTGCTAACAAAATCGACGAGTTCTACAAAATGAAATAACTTGATCAAAACAACTGAAAAGCACGTCAACGTAATATGGTTTTTAGGCATAGCCCGCAGCCCCGTTCAACATGTTTATGCTAAGAATTTGGTAAGAAAAATATGAATTCATGAAGATGATTTTTCAAAAGTTTTAATCATATCAATTCCAGTGCGATAGTGGGGAGCTAGTAACTAGTGAGCAAAAGCTTCGGATTTGGCTTAAAATGAGGGAGATGCTGAGACATAGATTGTAATAATTACATAGTAAATTTTGGTGAATACATAGGGAGGAATTGTAATTACAGTAAAATTTATCTATTAGTAAATTTTATAAGGATCTTATTCATTTTTTCAAAATCTCACATAATGATGTAAAACAAGTGCCCAAGACATTTCTAAAGTAATTGAACTGGCAAAAGTCAAAGTTGAAATCGAGAAATTGACTAGGTTTTGTTTTTAGAATTTTTTAATTATTTTTTTTAGAATTTTCTATTTTTGTGCTGCCTGTTTTAGCACGTTAATCTCATCCAAGTTATGCAGCTAAATTTTTAGTTTCCTTTTATTGTTAGACTTGCTGGGAAAAAATAGCCTAAATTGCTACTTTTCTATTCTAATTTATTCTTTTTCCAAAATTAAAAGCTATCTATAAGTATAAATAAGGGTGTAAACCAAAGGATTCATCATTCCATTCATCATTCCAGAATGGATCAATTTTATTTTAAATAATATATAAGTTCCTCTTTGCAAGGTATTCTTCTTATAGCAAAATCATTTAACTATATATCTTAGAGTTAACCTCATACATAATATTATTTTTTTAGCAAAACCATTTATATATGAATTGCATGTGACAAGAAGCTTATGTGGTGACCCTCGAAGAATACCAAAAAAAGGATACCCAGAGCTAGCTTTCTTGCCCACTTTATTGGCAACTCTTTCATGTGGCATCTCTCGGGTATATTCCTAGCTAGCCATTTTTACACTCTTTTTAGGCATTTCGTAGCCTTTTTTAGACTCCATTGTGGGCATTTTCCTCCCCTACAAGATGGCCATTTTTTTTTTGGAACCTTTAGTGTGGTGTGAAATGGAGCATATTGAACGATATTTTTTTATCTTAATTTAGAATGTGCACGAGTTATATTATGAAATATTTGAGCCTTTTAACATTTCTTATATATGATGTGTGATTGATTGTTGATATTTGTGATGAAAATGTTTGGTGATGTTTAGCTGTGATTTTTGGTGTTATACTGGATTAATTGTGTACAGCTTTTGTTGCTCTGATGTTATAGTTGATATCCTAGTGTGTTGCTTTTGTTGTTCTAATGCTATTGCTAAGTACATGTAGTAGAGAAAAAATTGTTGAATGTATTTTCCATTGCTTTGATGCTATTGCTATTAGTAGGAAAAATGTTATTGCTATGATGCTGGTGCTATTGCTGATTAGTAGGAAAAATACTATTGCTCTGATACTATTACAAAAGCTAATAGTATAAATGCAGGTTGTATATTTTTAATCTCAATTTTTGACAGAGATTTAAAGTATTTTCCATCTTGGTTTCTAACTGAGATTAAAAGTGTTGTTTATCTAGATTTTCGACTGAGATTAAACGTATATTTATCTCGGTTTTGGATCTTTTTTTGTCTTGATTTTATACCAAGATTAAAAAAAATTTTGTCTCGATTTTGGATTTTTTTTGTCTTAGTTATTGACCGAGATTAAAATCTTTTTCGTCTCGGTCAATAACCGAGATTAAAATTTTTTTGGTCTCAGTTTTTAACCGAGATTAAAAGTACCCATTTTTTAATCTCACCCGGAAAGATCTCGATTTGTAACCAAGATTGATTCTATAAGATCTCGGTTAAAAACCACGATCTATTACAATTAATGTAGTAGTAAATAGAGATTACCAATCGAACTGTAGGCAACTTAATTCGCAACATCTGTGAGGATAAACCAAATAAGTGGGGATTACACTCTCCCACAAGCCGAGTTTTCCTACAACAGTGCAGTTCACAATGCCACTAGAAAATCACCTTTCTCTTTGGTATATGTGACACCTCCGAGACATGTAGTGGATCTAGTTTGACTACCACGAGCTCTAGATGTGAGTGTTGTTGCTGAGAACATGGATAAGCAAGTTCAAGTAGTGCAGGAAAGGGTAAAGCAAAAGTTAGAAGAAACCAATGCCAAGTATAAAGAAGTAGCTGATAAACATAGATGCACTAAAGTATTTATGGAAGGAGATTCGGTGATGATGTTTTAGGGCATGGAGAGGTTTTCAGTAGGAGCTTATAATAAGATGAAGCTTAGAAAGTATGGTCCGTACAAAGTGTTGACAAAAATTTGTGATAAAACCTATGTGATTGATCTGCCCGAGGACATGAAGATTTTCAAAATTTTCAATATGGCAAACCTGTTTGAGTATCACGTAGAAGAGCCGCTCTATCCAGATCTGAATTCGAGCTCGAGTTCTCCCCAAGTAGAAGGGACTAATGTAGAACAAGTGGCTGAGACATTTCTAAAGAAATTGAACCGGCAAAAGTCAAAGAAGAAATCGAGAAATTGATTAGGTTTTGTTTTTAGAATTTTCTATTTTTGTGCCGCCGTTTTTGGCATGTTAATCTTCTTCTAATTATGCTGCTAAATTTTTAGTTTCCTTTTATTATTAGACTTGGTGGGAAAGAATAGCCTAAATTACTACTTTCTTATTGTGGTTTATTCTTTTACCAAAATTAGAAACTGTCTACTAGTATAAATAAGGGTGTAAGTCTAAGGGTTCATCATTCTATTCATCAATAATATTCAGAATTTTCCTCTCATCCTTGTGAGTTCAAGGTTCTTACTCTTAGATTCGAGTGTTTATTTTATTTGCTAGAACGCTATCTAGTCTCTGTGATATTTCGCTGCGTCATATAACCTTATGAGGTTTACATATTGGTTGCACTATATAAAAAATAATTTTTTGGTTGTCATTTTTTTAATTTCAATAAAATGCTACCGACATAAAATAGTAAAATTTTGCTCATGTTGCACTATTCTTTTTAAATTCTTTATGCAATTTCTTGAGTTGTACGTATTTATTGCATTAGTTGCGAAAGAAACTATAATTTTGATAAATAATTTTTAAAAAATCTCTATAATTTCACTGATAATGAAATTTTTGTTAGTGAATTTCATGGACAATGAAATTTCCACTAACACCAAAATTTGTATGCATTGAAATATCACTAAGAGTGAAATTTATTTATCTATTCAAAAAGAAAATAGATATCCATCATAGAACTTGTTTAATAGATTTCGATATAAGAGAATTCTAAAACAGTTTAATTTCATCTAAACGAACTTGATAAATAAAAGTTATGACATTTTAAAATCTGTAATTATGAATTCCATTATTTTGTGGTTTAGAGCGCGCAACACTATTGGGGTATTTATGTATAATGTAATTTCTTAATTTGGCTGAATGATTAGAAAATGAAAAAACTTAATGTTCTTATCGAATTAAATTTGTATAATTAGAAATTTATGGTTAAATCACCGTAGGTTCATTAATATCCATCATTTTACTCAACCTACGTTTTAAAAATGACTTCAAATTTATACGTTTCATGAAACTCCGTTTAGATTGTAACACCTCATTTGGGAATTTGGCTTTAAGCAATGTTTTGTTTAAAATTTTTTTAGGCCAAATAAGCGAAAATTCATTTGGTAAATCGTAGGAGTGACTTTACAATAATTATCTTTAACGTCATTTTTCCAACAGTCATATATTATTTATATCAAATTTATTTTTCATATATGTGTGTATACTAACAAAAATGTGATTATATTCATTGGAAAAAAAAATACACCTTAAGTTTGCTTAAATTATGCATAATAATGAATTGAGGCCTTCACATTTTTATTCAAGCTTTGAAAAAAAAAATACTATGTGTTTTTGGCCTAGCTTTTTTTCGTTAGCTATATGTACCGAGTTCTACCTCATCCAACAATGTATATGGTATATGTTAGCTATATGTACCGAGCTCTACCTCATCCAACAATGTATATGGTATATGTACCATACACCATACTATTGGAGTGTGGTATGTACGTATGTACTTTTTTAGAAATTAACAAATTCAATGAGGTTGCAAAGATGATGGTATTTGTTAGGAGTTGGAGTCCATTTAGGTTTGACAATTCCTTGTCAATTTAAAATTCCTATGTTGTTAAGGAAATGGAGAGTGTGTCTTTGTAAAGGAAATGAAAAGTTCTTATTTATATATTATTTTTTATAACGCACATGCTTTTCACGTGATATTTATTTGGTGTTTGTTTTGCAACTTCTAGAAAGGCAACTCAATTGCGGATGGATTTTATTGTTCATCGCTGTTATAGGTTGATTGGTTTTGATTTGTGATTTTGTCACATAATTATTAAAAGGGAGAGATTGTTAGGACTTTGAATTTATTTAGGTTTGACAATTTCTAGTCAATTTTAAATTTCTATATTCTTAAGGAATTGGAGGGTTTGCATCTTTGTAAAACTCGTAGTTGTATTAGGAGTTGTGGTCTTTAAATTGCTTAGGACTTTTGATTTAAAAAGAACTCCTCTTGGAATAATAAGAGTCTTGTGTTAGAATTTAAATCATATTAGAAGATTGGAGTACAAGACCTAAAATCTTAAAGTACAACAAATTGAAGCAGCTTTGAGTAGTGCAGATAGTGTACAATTTGTTTTTGCCAAGTTTCCAATCAAACGGTGATAAGTTTGCTCAAGCAAATCACTAGTAGTTTAAGTTTTATTAAAACTCGAATTGTTAGTTTTTCACTTCTATAAATAAATGAGTGATGTGGCATTTCTACTGGGTTCATAAAGGGAATTCTTTTGTTCATAAATTGAAAAACTGAAAACCCTTTATGTTTAAAAAACAGAGTCACCGCATGATTTTTTAGAAAAAATCAAGAAAACAAAAATAAGTCACTGGTCATTTGTCACCATCAAAGAAATGGGTTCGAGAGCTAAGGTGTTAGGCACCTATTTCGTCCAACTATTAGGTTGGTCTCTACTCATTATCATTGGTTCTTTTTATTAAGTTTGCAATGCATGTAGATAAAGAAATCAGAGATTAAAAAGAGAACATCTAAAATTAAATATCGAAGATACATAGCCTAATTGTGTTAACACGTTGAAAGGGGAAAAAATATCACTATACAAAAGGGTAAAAGCTTTGTACATCATTAATCATGCTAAAATTAAGCTAAACAAAACATCCTAAAAATAACAGAAGAATAATAAAATGTTAAAATGATAAGATTAAGCTACAAGAAACATACAAAGTTTGTGGTCGTGACTATCAATGTCACGGTTGCAAACATTCTAGGATGCAAAATTTGCAATTGTGATAAACAATGTCACGACCGTGAAAATATTCGTGTGTAAAAGTTACGTCCGCAACATTAATTGTTGTAACCGTGATATTTAAATATAGTGTTTTACTGATTTTTTAAAAATTACAATGAGTTGGGTGTAAACATACAAGGTGTGAAATAGTATTCTGAAATCTATATAATCATTTCAAATAAAATCAAGTGGATGCCAAAGATTTGAAATCATCATACAATTGTCATTTTAGAATAGAAGTAAAAGAAACAAAATAAACCTAATTCTGATCTTTCCACATGAGGTAGAAGGGGTGAAAAGAGAAGCGTTGAAATTTCTACTAATATACCTATAAAACAATAATCCAGGAGTGATCCTCAAGACTAGAATGGTCCATTCGTTTGTCTATCCTCCAATCACCGGGAATGATTCCAACACTCCAAGGGTAGAAATAAGGCACAGAAGTTCAAGATCTGGAATTTGAGGTAGTAATTCAGCAGAGTTTTGTATGCTTTCTTTCTCCTTTCCCTTAAAACGACCCAGAATGGTATGTATTTATAGGCAAATGGCCTGAGGAGACAATCTTTGGCGCGTTGACGCGTGGAGGAAATAGAAGCTTCCACTAGTAGTGGCCACAGTTCACAGTTGCAATGCCCAAAGGTAGCAATCGCAAGAAAAATTAGGGTTTTATGAATGGTTTGTTGCTGCCGTGTGTGTCAATGATGATTGCGGTCGCCAGAATCAAAGGAGCAACCGCAACACTTGTAGGGTTTAAACATTGCGACTGTGTTAACAAAGTTTGCAGCCTGAAGGTTTGTAAGGGTTCTTCTAGTGTACTGAACCAAAATCTTTCCTTGGTGATTGTTTGAAGATTTTTTGAGTTTCATTTCCCTTACTTTTCATCATCAGATCCACCCGGATAAACTTAAGATCCAGCTAGGTTAAATTCGGGTGTCTACAAGTCGTTTCTATTTTTTAAAAATAAAAGAGAGAATACAGATCACAAGAGGACCAATTCAGTTTCATTGTTCAATAATTCTCTCAAGTCTCGGGAGTCCAAATTCAAGTTCATTCTTGTTCATCTTAGGTGGATTCTGAAGAGATTTACCTTTGGTGGATTCCTTAGATTGCTAGCGGTAGATTCCGTCGGTGTGAAGTATTAAGGATTCAATACTTTAAAGAAGCACTGAGGACTTAGTATAGTTGTCATCAAGTACGGGAAATAGTACACGTAAATTTGGCAAGCGAGACTTAAGACGTCTAAGTTGATGATTCAACTGAAGTTTGTAAGTGTCTTACAATTGTTCATTGGTATAGTGCTTGATTTACTCGAACTTAGATTAATCTCGTAATTTTTACTCAAGTTAGGATTTTTTACGTAAAAAATCGCGATCCTCTTATTTGTGTGATTGTTTATTTTTAATATTATTTGTGATTGTCTAGATTTAAAATAATCTAACGGTTGACGTTATCCCATTGCATATAAAATAATTCATAATATTATTTTTTTGGGTATTGTTGTAAAGAGAAACAAAAAACGCAACTTTCCTAAAATTTCAGTCTTACGCTCACAAATTGAAAATTTTCACTTTGGCAAGGTTTTGGATTAGCATTAGAGTTCTAAATTTCCTTCGTCTTGTTTGTTTAATAATAATTAATTAAAAAAATGAGGTATTTACTACTTATTTACTTTTATACATTTTTCATGTTAGTTTAAACTATTACTTCAATATAAACACAAAAAGTTATAATTGATATTATAAAAATAACAGTATCCATTCCTTCACTTTTTCTCCATTTTCTCCCAAATTTGGAAGGATAGGAAACCTCTTAAAAGTGGGCTTTTTTTTCCTTTATTTTCCTTCCATCTACTTTCCTTCCTCTTCTAAAAAATAATCCAAACAACATTATAACTAACTTTTGCTTTCAAAATCTTCACTTTCCTTCCAATCCTTTCAATCCAAACAAATGCTTAAACCTGGCTCAAAGCTTTTTGGCTTAAAAATAAAAAAAATATCATATTTCTTTGTTTGCCTTCTATTTATTGGCTTTTAGCTAGATTTTTTTTTGTTTATTAACTAAAATTACTTTTATATATTTTTAAAATATCATAATTTTTATTTTTTTTATAATTATTATATTTGTAAACTTACTCGTCGAGATCTATCAAAATAGATCCATATTGAATAATAAAATTATGTGAAATTAAAATAAAAATTTATAAATTCTTTTTTACTTAAATTTTTTTGATTTATTATCTTATTGCTTTTGAACTTAAAGTCATTTTAAGTCAAATAACCTTTTAGGCCATAAATCGCTTACAAATTTTGTCAAATCAATTTTTTGTTTAAGTGACATTAAGCAAAAACTCGATTTTATGTCGAATTATCAAGCAAGCTGGAGATTGAGTATGATATATAGCCCCTGTTTGTTTTTTTTTTTTTAAAAAGTTGACTTTTTTCAAAAAAAAAAAAAGCTTTCTTTCAAGTCATACCGTTTGGTTATCCAAAAACGCCAATTAACTCTTTTTGCATCTCTTAATTCAAGAAAAAAAATTATACATATTCTAAACACCTTAACTTTTTTTGAACTAAAATTACTATAATACCCTTAATTAAAAAAAATCAACCCTCCTTAAAAAAGCAAAAAAAATACCGTGCTAATATCCCAAATATTACAACTTAAAAGTAAAAAGTAATGGTGTATTAGATATTTTAATAAAAAAACAAAAAAGCTATTATAAAAAAATATCCCAAACACTCCAAATTTTTTTTCTTTTTTTTAAAAAGCAAAACATTTTAAAAGTCAAACTTAGTAGATAGATTGCAGATTGAGATTGATATCTAATTGAAAGGCCAGGTTTAAAGTGAAAAAAATATAAAAAAATAAAAATACAGAGTTTAATATATTATATGAATAAAAGTTGGAAATTCTTTTATATAATTTTGCCGAAAAAGTTTTCTTTTATTCTTGGTCTCCTGGCAAATTCCTTTCCCTTCCATAAATCATTTTCGGTCACTTTCCCTCTGGGCCTCACTAGCAAGTAGCAAGTAGCAAGTAGCAACTCACTTTTTCGCCCTGCTGGCACATTGCTTTCTTGATTATGTTGTATTTATTTGAAAGCATACATATACCAAATTTTTTATTTGTA
>JAULJZ010184306.1:0-21937 GCA_032270985.1 Heliamphora pulchella | reverse complement strand
ATGTACAAAGGATCCTAAATAAAAGAATTACAACTTGTTCTTCATTCTTCAATCCTTCAATGTCTTGATTCCACAAATAATTTGTCGCCAAAGATCTTGATTTGAATTGATGCATCATGGCTTTCATTTTGTATCTTGGTTTGTGCTATTCATGTATGTCCTGTAAACAATCTCAATTTACACAATTAGATACATAAGTTTGTTATCATCAAAATCGGTTATTGAGGCCTTGTTAGGTCAACAACACATTCCCCGATTCGTACCTTAACCCTCGAACTCTCTTTCTCTGGTTAACATTTTAAAAATCAGTAGCCAATTTTGTTTTTCTTAGTTTTTCTCAAAAACTAAGTGGCGACTCAATTTTCAACAAAAGGAGTTTTCAAAATTTGATTTTTAAGGTGTTAAAAGATTTTTCTAAATATTCTTTGAATTTCTTATTTTTGAACATTTTTCAAAATAACCCCTAAATCCCAACGTCACAGAGGGTGCGATCTTATATGAGTCTATATTCCCGGTGAGTTGGATATCGGTATTATTTATATGGCAAATATTAATTATTGAAGGAATTCACGTCCCGAATGATCGGGATTGATGATACCCCCTTAAGAATGCTTATAAATTTTGACCGGGCCAAACCGTGCAGGTGGATTTGATTATCTGGTGGTCAAATAAGTTAAGCAGAAGGGTTTAAGAAATATCAAGATGCCGATTAAATTTAATTATCAGTAATTAAATTTAATTGGCAGGTATCGAGAATTTTAACGTTGGGAGAAATTGTAAGTATTTAATGATAGGAACTCAATGCAAGGTCTAGAGATTATGAGTCAGAGTGCAATTATAGTTGTTTAGTGATGTGAACTATAATTCAGTATTTTATGAAAATTACAAAAACCGCTACATCTTTCCATAATTGACGAAACTGCTCATAGGTGTCTGTGTTCCACTAGAAGTCTTACTCATAATTACTCCCCAAGTCCCTGCTATAGTTTTATATATATGCGGGTAGGCTGAACTAGTTTATCATTATTGATATATCATATTTTGTCTCTCAAGACTAAATATATCGAGATTCTGTTGGTACGAGTCCTTGATAGTCCGTAGCCCACACTACGTTCGAGGATCGCATACGGGAATACGGTAGAAGATTAGAAAAGAGCTTCAACTCGGAATCAAGTCGTAGTTGAAGATTAGATCGACGAAAGGTATTCTTTTAAATTAACTTTGGTTGCATGGGTTTTTTTTTATCGTTCTTCCTTAAAAATTTTATCTGGAGCCCGTTTCGGTGTTTGCCCGTCTAGTTAATTTTTACCGAAAATCGTTTACAAAAATAATGATCTTGGCAGTATTGCTTCTAACAATAAAACCATTCAAAAAGACACTTTTGACATCCATTTGATAGAGTTTAAAAATTTTAAAGCATGCAAACGCAAGTAGCATCCTAATGGCTTCAAGCCTAGCCACAAGAGCAAAAGTCTCATCAAAATCGATGCCTTCTTCTTGATTGTAACGTTGGGCTACCAATCAAGTTTTGTTCCTAAGAACTACTCCATTCTCATCTATTTTATTTCTAAAAACCCATTTTGTACCAATAATGGAGTGTTCCTTAGGTCTTGAGACTAAAGTCCAAATCTTGTTTCTTTCAAATTGATTTAGCTCTTCTTGCATAGCCAAGATCCAAAACTCATCGTTTTCGACTTCCTCAAAATGTTTTTGTTCAGTATGAAAAAGAAATGCTAAATTACCACAAACATTATGTAGAGAGGAACGAGTTTTGGTACCTTGCGATGGATCGCCAATGATAAGATCTTTCAGGTGACCGTGAGCATACATCCATTCTTTAGGTAGGTCTGAATTTTTTAGATTTTCAGATTCAGCAATCTATTGGACTGCATTTTGTTGAAGATTTGAAGCCTCCTCTTGATTTGGCTCTTCATTTTCTTTAATGAAGATATCTTCAACACCTTTTTCTAAGTCTAACAAGTTATCTTCACAAAAGTTTTATGAAGAACCATGGTTAGCTGCATAAAAAACAGCACGTATAGATTTTTCAACAACTAAGGTCCATTTATTGAATACTCTATATACTTTACTAGATATAAAATATCCTAAAAAAATACCTACATCAAATTTTGTATCGAACTTGATCAAAAGTTCTTTGTTGTTGTTTAAAAACAAAACATTTACACCCAAAAGCGCAAAAATAACTAATGTTAGGTTTTTTTCCATTCCATAGCTCATATGGAGTTTTCTTGAGAGAAACTCTTATCATAGCTCTGTTTATAATAAAGCAAGTATTGTTGACAGCCTCGGCCTAAAAGTACCGTGGTAGATTATTTCACAGAGCATGGTCCTAGCCATTTCTTTCAATGTCCTATTATTCGTCTCAACAAATCTATTTTGTTGAGGGGTTCTAGGAGTAGAGAAGTTATAGTTAATGCTATTTTCATCGAAAAAAATTTCAAAATCTTTATTTTCAAATTCTCTACCATGATCACTTCGGATACTTGTGATTTGAAAATCTTTTCATTTTGAACTCTCCGAGATAGTTTTGCAAAAGAGGAAAAGGATGTTAGGATTGGTATACTAAAAATCATATTTTTAGTATTTAATTTTATTTTAATAAAATTAGTTTTCTATTTTATGAGAATCTTTATGAGCAATGTATGTGTATCATTTCTTTAATATGCATGGATGTCCAATATTCTGTATAATATTTAATCTGGTGTGTAGAGTATGATTTATACACAGAAAATTAGATTTTAAGTTCTTACAGAATATAAGTTTTATGTTCACAGTTTAGATGAAAATAGATATACCATCGGTACGACTGTGGCACAATGTTTTAGTAGGCCTGCCTTGATTACGGGGAATAGATAATAGCATCGTCTATTATTTCGACACTCAGTGCCAGTACACTTTGTGTGTATTGAACGGGACATTTAGGGTAATTAATTTTGTACTAACTACTGACTATATAAATTAATTCACACCCTAAGATTATTATGAATAATGCTTATCCTCTTAATTCTGAAATAATTATTGATTTGCTTATATTTAATATTCGTTGTTTTGATTTATTAGAGGGTGCGATCTTATATGGGTTAATATTCCCGGTGAGTTGGATAGCGGTATTATTTATATAGAAAATATTAATTATTGACGAAATCTACATCCCGAATAATCGAGATTAACGATATCCCCTTAAGGATGCTTATAAGTTTTGATCGGGTCAAACCATGCAGGTAGATTTAATTATCCGGCGGCTAAATAAGTTAAGTGGAAGGGTTTAAGAAATATCAAAATGCCGATTAAATTAAATTGTTAGTAATTAAATTTAATTGGCGGGTATCGAAAATCTTAACGTGGGCAAAAATGGTAAGCATTTAATAACAGGAGCTCAATGCAAGAAGGTCTTGAAATTATGGGTCAGAGTGCAATTATAGTTCTTTAGTAGTGTGAACTGTAATTTAGTGTTTTATAAAAATTACAGAAACCACTGCTGGTTTTTCATAATTACAGATACCGCTATGTGTCTTTCCTTGATTGCAGAAACCGCTGGTATGTGCTTGTGTTCCACTGGAAGTCGAACTCATAATTATCCCCCAAGTCCCTACTGTAGCCCAATATATACGCAGGTAGGCTGAACCAGTTTGAGATTGATAGTTCATATATTATTATTATCATTGACATATTATTTTTATCTTTCAAAAACATAAATATATTGGGGTTCTACCAGAACAAGTTCTCGGAGGATCGTAGCTAACACTACATTCGAGAATTGCATAAGAGAATACAGTAGAAGATCTGACTAGAGTTTTAACTCGGAATCAAGTCGTAGTTGAAGATTAGATCGACAAGAGGTATTCATCTAAATTAACTTTCGTTGCACGGGTTTATTTTTGATCATTCGACGCCAAAATTTTTATCTGAAGCTCATTTCGGCGTTTGCCCGTCTAGTTAATTTTTTACCAAAAATCGTTTTACAAAAATAATGATTATGGCAGTTTTGCCTCCAACAAATTAGTATCAGAGCCGTTTTATTTTTATTTTTTTACAGTTATCGGGACCGAATAGTTTTAGAACTATTGCTAACATTGTTTTGCATGCGTTCTAATCCTGGTTTTATGATTATTATTTTTTTTCATGTTTGATTGAATGCGTGGATGATGATTATTTAATTAATTTTTTAATCACGGGAATTGAACGTGTTAGATAAATTAATTTTTAGATCGAATGTGAACCTACGGGACATAGGTTTTGTGAGACCTTGACCCTTATCTTTTGAGTTGTTTATATACGTGACGTTTTTATTCCAGTATATGAACAGTATCGATGCATGGTTTATGCTTTAAAATTGTAGAAAAGCATATGTAGATGTGTTACACGCTTTCTAGGGTTTGGTAGGAGCTCTTTTGGCTTGTGTTTGGACCAAAAATCATGTTTGCTTCACAAATCCAAGACTAAAACCAAAACAGAAATTCCAGTAGCCTTTTTGTGGGGTTCGGTCGACTAAGGGGATAGGTTCGGTCGACTGAACTGGTTTTTGGGAGTTTGGTCGACTGGACTCCTTGGTTCGGTCGACTGAATGGGAGGCGGTTCACGCTTTTTGAGGGGCTTCAGTCGACTGAAGCTGCCTCTTCAGTCGACTGGACAACCTTTTTGACGCGCTTATAAGAGGTTCCAGGGGCTAGAGTGTTTGGAAAGGCTTTCTTAAGAGCTAAGTTTCCATTTTCTCCTCCTTCTTTCTAGCTTTGAGGGCCCAGGGCTTGGTTTGTTGTTGATTCCTTCGTGGATCCTTGCTATCGGGGCCAAGGACTTCGCATCCATCCTGTTGGATTCTCATTCTGACACCGTTCAGTTTTGAGACGTTGAGTTCTTGACTCTCTGAGGTAGGATTCTAGACCTACTACTGTTATGAGGGTGTTATATGCGGTTATACTTGCTTTCACCGGATAGAAATGCATGAAATGTTGTTTCCATGTTTTAAACCTTGGTTTTTGGGTAAAAAGTTGGATTTTACGCCCTTTCTCGATTTTTATACATGATTCGGGTGTGTTGACATCCGTGGTTTTCAAAAGAGGTTTGAAAATGAGGTATTTTGTGAAAATGGTGAAAAACGTGATTTTGGAGGTTCGGAGCTAACCCGCAGGGTTGAGTCTCACATTTTAAACGTTTTGTTGGAAATGATTTTAGATCTCCATTCTTATGGATTGGATCTCTTTTATACAAGTGTTGTATAAATTATTTTTGGGTTTTCGTAGTTGAGCTACGGTGGGTTTTTAAATGTTCTCCTTAGGTGTACCGTGACAGTGGTTGTGTTGAGTTGGGCTTTCATTGCTCCTCGGTGTAAGTTCAGAAACGTGCGCAGCGTAGGTGCTCTGTACCTTCGGGTTAGTCCCCGTAAATTAAGTGTGGGTGCTCTGGACCATCGGGCTTAGGTCCCGTAAATTGAGTGGTTGTGTTGGGTGCTCTGTACCCTCGGGTTCTGCCCGTAAATTGGGTACGTTGTTGTGACTCCGTATAGAGCTTGTCATTACCAAGCCTGTGGGTTCAGGGTAATGAACGAGAGTCTATAGTTGTTACCTTTGTCAGTATGGTAGAGTCGGTATATAGGATTACATTTTAACTTTCTCCTCAGTTGTGTGATCTGAGTCGAGCTTATTGTTTATTTACAGTTTTTCCTTAACTGTGGCATGATATCTGTAAGGATTCCATGCATAGTTTGAATGATGGAAAACGTAGATTTTTATGAGATAAAACCTTTTTGGCTCCTGTGGTTGAGCTCGTGTGTGTATAATTGCATAGCCTATTTTACAATTTTGCTGTCTATATATCTATTAGGCTTTGGCTCACGATGTGGGATTTTGCTGTAAAACCTTTTCAGGTGAGCATGATGAGATGACCTAGCTACAGAGGTGATGCGAGACTTGCTGTAGTTTTCTCTTTTTTTGAGACATGTACTTACACATGTGGCGCCTGTTGAGGCTGGTTTTGTACGCCTTGAGGCGATACTATTATTCATGTATGAGATTGCATGATTTACAGTTTATGCGAGTTGAACTGTGGGGATCTTTTATCCAAATGTGGTACATTTTAATTATCAACTGTGAAACTTATTTTCTTAAATGGGTGTTTTGGTGGGCTTTCGCGTGACCCGGATGTTTGGGGCATGACAACTTGGTATCAGAGCTCTGGGTTCAAATACCTACGAGCCATGGGAAAGAGGGTACATCACCTTATGAGGATGTATGTGTGCTTGATTACATATGTTACAGCGTTTTCCTAACATAGCATGATAGCTTGTGGTGTATACGTGGGTATGGAAGTTGGACCTTAGGATTGATTAGTCTTCCGGGGGCGGGCTTTCCTATGGTAGTCCCGCTACGGCCTCTGACCGATCGTACTGCATTCCCTTACGCGATCCGCAAATGTAGTGCGGGCTACAGACTATCGAGAACTCGTACCGGTAGAACCCAGATATCTTTAATCTTGAAAGACAAAATATGATATCATGATATATCTCCATATATCAAACTGATTCAGCCTACCCGCATATATATAGGGCTACAATAGGGACTTGGAAGTAATTATGAGTAAAACTTCTAGTGGAACACAGATACCTACCAGCAGTATCTGCAATTATGGAAAGATGCAACGATTTCTGTAATTTTCATAAAATACTGAATTACAGTTCACACCACTAAAGAACTATAATTGCACTCTGATCCATAATCTCAAGACCTTCATGCATTGAGCTCCTGTTATTAAATGCTTACCATTTCTCCCCACGTTAAGATTTTCGATACCCACCAATTAAATTTAATTACTGACAATTTAATTTAATCGACATCTTGATATTCCTTAAATCCTTCCGCTTAACTTATTTAACCGCTAGATAATCAAATCCACCTACAGGATTTGGCCTGGTCAAAACTTATAAGCTTTCTTAAGGGGGTATCGTCAATCATGATCTTTCGAGACGTGGATTCCGTCAATAATTAATATTTGCCATATAAATAATACCACTATCCAACTCACCGAGAATATAGACCTATATAAGATCGCACCCTCTAATAAATCAAAATAACGAATATTAGATATATGCAAATCAATAATTATTTTAGGATTAAGATGATAAGAACTATTCATAATAACCGTAGGATGTGAATTAATTTATATAGTCAGTATAAAATTAATTACTCCAAATGTCCTATTCAGTACACACAAAGTGTACTAGCATAGAGAGTCGGATTAATAAACGACGCTATTATTTGTTCCCTATAACCAAGACAGGCCTACTAAAACTCTATGCTACAGTCGTACCGATAGTATGTTCATTTTCATCTAAACTGTGAACATAAAACTTATATTCTGAAAGAACCTAAAATTTGATCTTTTGTGTTTAAGCCGTACTCTACATACCAGATTAAATACTATACAGAATATCGGACATCCATGCATATCAAAAAAATGGTATACATACATTGCTCATAAAGATTCTCATAAAATGAAAAAATTAATTTTATTAAAATTAAATTAAATACTAAAAATATGGTTTTCAATATACCAACCCTAACAAAAGGCTCAGTTCGTATGTGTATAAGATAAGGTGAGAGTGCTTAGCTATTATTTTGAACTCATGTTTTTGTAAATGATGCATGAAAATGCTTTGAAACGTATGTTTTGAATTATGACCAGTTTGACGATCACATGAACCTGTTGTTATCAAAAGCCATGATATTTTTAATTCAAGTGTGCTATCCATGATATTTTGAGCTAGCATGATGTTACTATGAAAGTATGGTTAATGTTATGTGGTTGTTCCAAAGTGCCAAGTTACAAGGGTTTTTGGCCCTTTATATCCTGTTACGAGGGAGGTTACCCAACTATGGGTGTTGTTTGTCCCTATGGGGGAGGATTCCCGTTGAGCGGGGGTTTTTACATTAAAGGCTTTTGGGCTGAGTCTCCGATTTTAGCACTTACCACTCAAGCTTGGTAGAGAGTGGCCCTCATTCCATCACGTTGCTATCTTTGTATTGCGAATTGAAGTTACAGCACCATCGAAACTCCCGATCGTGAGGTTGACGAATACTTAGACATTGTTGGGGTTTGAGTTTAGATTTGAGAAAGTGGTCATGCATTTTAAGTTTGTGGCGGTTAAGTCAGGAATATATTTCTGTTTGTAATACTGGGAAGGTTCTGTATAATTTGTGATATTTTCATATTCAAGCAAATGCATCAGTTTCTATATTTTCGTAAAAAATGTGATGAACTGTTTTTAGAAAGAGTTTTCAGTTATCCTTAACTAAGTAACTATTTTTTCTGTTCATGATAATGATAAGTGCGCTCTCCTGTAACCTCTGTGGTTGTAGATATCAGGAACGGCTAGGAGTTGGTCCACCACAGGCGTCGTCGAGTTGTTTTGGTTCAGTTTTCTTTTGTTTAATTTTTAGTTTTAGCAGTGCTTCATGTATAAGGCCCTGAAGGTTTTTTTTTGTTGTTGTTGATGTTTTAGAAGTAATGTATGTCCTTGGGATGGCGAATCCCTAGTGACTCATGTATACCTCTTTTGACATTAAGGCGTTGTGGTTGCTTAGAAGTTCTTGTTTGATCTCTTAATTTCTTTATCCCTTATCTTTCTCTTTGGCCACCGTTTTAAGGTGGGATCACATCCCTTTGTTCAGGTTTAGTGCCTTGCGGGAGTGGGGTGTTACACTTAACACTTAAGATTTCATACCCATTTGTTTAATTATGTATCAACTTGTCACCCAATGTAATAATTGGCATTTATAAATTCCTATACGCTACCCTCACTACCGGGCCGCTTTAAGGCACCAATAGGCAATTCATTATATAGGTTTTATAATTAACTACATAATTACACACCTTTATGGATCAACCGAAGGGTAGGACATTCCTGTACTCTTTTACGGACACACCGAAGGGTAGGGCACTTGGAATGCCCATAACTTCAAGGGACGTGAACCACTGGCTAAAGAAGACCCTCTAAAAGGAAAGCTCGGGTAAAACCTGATTTTAGGCTAAAAAATCTCATAAAAATTCTTTAAAGGAAACCACTTGAAAAAGGGGGGGGGGGGGGGGGGGGGGGGGGGGTGAGGGGGAACTATACCATAAAAAGGAAAACACCCATGTAGACAACCCAATTTGACCAAGTCGAATTTTAGGCACCCGTCTTGAATGTTCCCCAACGACGAAAGTATCGAATTTGCTCAGGGATGCTTCTAAACAATTGTAATGTCAAGAACTCGACTCAAAACCTAAGAAAACCCCTGTTCTTCTATTAACTTTTAGGCCGCGACCTTTTGATCCTCACGGCCGCCACCTTTTTATGATCCTATATTAGACTGTGTCCTTGAGGTTACAGCTGCCACCTTTTTGTGATCCTAAAATAGATCGTGAACTCTAATCTTCACGGTTGTGATATGATCTTATAATAGGCCGCGACCTTTGAAGGACACAGCCGTTTCGGTTTGTACAATTTGTTCACGGCTGCGACGTTTAAGTACACAGTCGCGTCCTTTGTACCTTTTTGGACAGGCATCATCATCCTAGAGTATCTTTGAGATGCCCTAAATGCCTATAAATAGGTGCCGTTTTCCTAAAAGAAAAAAGAACAATTCGTGGCATTGCTTATGCTTGAAAGGTCTCCAAAGCGTGGATGATTAGACGATCCTTGCCTACCATACCCAAGGGGACATTCGAGGTGGTTTACTACATTAGGTAACTCTAGAAATCATGACACTTCTTAACTCCCACTTTCTCTCCCGGGAGTTGTCACGATTAGGGTTTTCATTTATTGAGTTTTATTCAATTATTCCATTTGTAATCAGTACATGTCAAATATATATTGTACTTTTGATTTCCAATAATCAATAAATGAAAATGTGTGGAATAGTATGTTTTTTATCTAATTTTTGTGTTCACTGGCATACTGAACACCAAAGATGCTCTGTGATTCTTTAAACATAACGGTCGTGACCTTCTGTTGTCACGGTCGTGAGTATTTTTCTTCTATTATTACGGCCGTTATCTATTTTCTTCACGATTGCTAGATTTTTCTTATTTTTTTATCACGATGGTAACATTCTGTTGCTATGGCCATCAACTTTTTTGAGAACTAGTAGCTTGAAAACCATGTTCCAACCTTTCTATTCTCTGTGTTTGACCTTGTGTATAGCATGTTAGGAACTAAAACTGTGCAGTATGACCTTTCAGTTCCTTATATTTTCTTTTGATTAGATATTTAATACTCGATTGCATGTTTTAGCTTATCTTGTTTAGACAAATAACGTGGCATGATTAGAAACCATAGCCCAAATCACATGACCCTTAGGATATTATCTCAGATATAGGATTTTGTGCCATTTGGTTATTTTCCTTGCCTTGTTAGCTCTTGCATGGACTCTCTATAGCCTCCCTTTCTGTAGTTATTGCCTTTGAAAAGTTTAAAACAAAAACCAATAATGACAATGTAGAGGCCAACCTTGTGGTTAGGCGAAAAGAGTGCCTAACACCTTCCCTTTTTGTACCTTAGCCCTTGGATTCTCATTTTCTCTACTTACGTATAAATGACCTATGGCCTACTTTGTTTTTTGTTTTTCTTGATTTTTTTCAAAAAACTGAGTGGCGACTCCATTTTCTACATGTGTTTCAATATCTTGTGTTTTTTGTTAAAAAGAAATATTTTCTTTTTTAAATAAAATGGATAGTCGACACATCATTTTTCAAATCCACTCGAAAATGCCCACAGTTTTTCTGGCAACTCTACTGGGGATCTAGTTTTCAAAAAAAATCATAAGAGGGCTTAACTTGAAATGTCATTGGTTCTTGTTGTAAACTTTTCATTGGTATTCACATTTGCATTATACATTTCTGTATGCTTGATTCTCAAAATTCACGCTCTACCTAATCAATACCATGGTCAGTTTACTATTTCTAGGCTATGTCGGGGAAGCCAGCAAGCTTTTTGGCCACATGATCTCATAGATGTGTCACAAAGAGTTATTGCGTACCGTTTGACCATGCTTTGTACCATTACAGGGCATAAGAGGTATATTTTTGACACTATTCAGAAGGTACACTGCGTGTAGACTTACCAGCCTCTTTTTGTTGCATATAGCTTCTTAGACCCCTTCATTCTAGGATAATAAATCTTTTAGGTTTATGTGATTTTTCTTTTGTGAATGCTTTTGTTTGTATACTTAGCATGCCTTTTAAGGATAGTTTTTGTTTCTTTATTCTTCTGCCGAGTAAGGGTTGTTTCAAGTGACCCTGACTGATGGATTTCGTAGTTTACATTAGTCTTTTCAGCTTAGAGGACCGAGATTATAGCTTTGTGTAAAGAAGAACCTAAACATATTTGGGCTCGATTTTTGAGAAGAAGACTTATAAGGGTATAATAGTTCGACTCACCAATGGCAGACCCAGGATTGACTATGGGTGATATGATGAGGGCAACCGTGGACCTACAACGGACAGTAGAGGGAGTCAATACCGCTGTAAATAATCAGGCGAGAATCTGGACTTCAGCGCCAAGAACGGATTCAGGCTTTGCAAATGGAGTAGTAGATCCCAATGCAGTTCCCCAAAATGATCAAGAAGACGGCGTAGGAGATAATATTTTGGATGAGAACCTAATACCTGAAGGAATCTAACCAACGATGGTACCACCTGTACAACCAGGTGTCCCGGAGGCTACGGCCACTAAGGAGTCGATCTTATCGAATAAAATTGACAAACTAGAGAAAGTTCTGATAAAAGCCTAAGGGGTTGAGGACTACATGTCAGATGTAGAAGGTCTATGTCTTTTCCCCGATGTAAAACTCCCTGATAAATTTAAGATGCCCTATATGGAGAAATTCAATGGAATCGGGGATCCAAGGATTCATTTGAGAATGTATGTGGATCTCTATCACCCATAGGAATTAGTGATCTGTTGAAGGCTAACTTTTCTAACGATCTTTATTAGGGGCAGCCCAAAAATGGTTTATGTTGTTGAATGCTACGAAGACGAGAACTTGGGAGGGTATTGTTACTGCGTTCGTCAACCCATGCAATTACAATATTCAGCTCAATGTCACGACCCAGGTGTTGGGGTTGGTAAATTGAAAACTATGTTTTTAGTATTTAATTTTATTTTAATAAAATTAATTTTCTATTTTATGAGAATCTTTATAGCAATGTATGTATATCATTTCGTAATGTTATGCATGGATATCTGATATTCTGTATAGTATTTAATCTGGTGTGTAGGGTACGGCGTGCACACAGAAGATCAGATTTTAGATTCTTACAGAATATAAGTTTTATATTCACATTTTAGATGGAAATGGACATACCATCGGTACGACTGTAGCACAGAGTTTTAGTAGGCCTGTCTTAGTTACAGGAAATAGATAATAGCGTCGTCTATTATTCTGACTCTCTGTGCTAGTACACTTTGTGTGTATTGAACGGGACATTTGGAATAATTAATTTTATACGGACAATATAAATTAATTCGCACCCCAAGGTTATTATGAACAGTTCTTATCCTCTTAATCTTGAAATAATTATTGATTTGTATATATTTAATATTCTATGTGTTGATTTATTAGAGGGTGCAATCTTATATGGGTCTATATTCCCGGTGACTTGGATAGCGGTATTATTTATATAGAAAATATTAATTATTAACGGAATCTACGTCCTGAAAGATCGAGATTGACAATACCCCCTTAAGGATGTTTATAAGTTTTAATCGGGCCAAACCCTATAGGTGGATTTAATTATCCAGCGGTCAAATAAGTTAAGCGAAAGGGCTTAAGAAATATCAAGATGCCAATTAAATTAAATTATCAGTAATTAAATTTAATTGGCGGGTATCGAAAATCTTAACATGGGAAAAAATGGTAAGCATTTAATAACATGAGCTCAATGCAAGAAGGTATTGAGATTATGGGTCAAAGTGCAATTATAGTTCTTTAGTGGTGTGAACTGTAATTCAGTGTTTTATAGAAATTGCATAAACCGCTGCTGTCTTTCCATAATTGCAGAAACCGCTGGTAGATGTCTGTGTTCCACTAGAAGTCTTACTCACAATTACTCCACAAGTCCTTGTTGTAGCCCTATATATATGCGGGCAGGCTGAACCAGTTTTATTTCATGTACCATATTTTATCTTTCAAGACTAAAGATATCTGGGTACTGTCGATACGAGTTCTCGATAGTTCATAGCACACACTACGTTCAAGAATCGCGTAAGAAAATACAATAAAAGATCTAATAGGAGCTTTAACTCGGAATCAAGTCGTAGTTGAAGAATCAATCGATAAAAGGTATTATTCTAAATTAACTTTGGTTGCATGGGTTTTATTTTGATCGTTCGTTGTCAAAAGTTTTATCTGGATCCCATTTCGGCATTTACCCGTCCAGCTAATTTTTTACCGAAAATCGTTTGTAAAAATAATGATCTTGACAGTATTGCTTCTAACAATTGGTATCAGAGCCGTTTTATTTTTTGTTTATGATTATCAGGGTCGGGTGGTTTTAGAACTGTTGCTAACTTTATTTTGCAGGTGTTTTAAATCTCGATTTTATGATCATCATTTATTTTCATATTTGATTGAATGCGTGGATGATGATTATTTTTTTTAAACACGAGGGTTGATCGTGGTAGATTGATTATGAACTCTACAGAGACATATGATCAATGTAAATATTAATATTTTTTGGTTTCTAGTTCTTTTATTTTTTTTGAATAAAAAAAAATAGGATGAAGAACAAGTCGAAGAACAAGTTCGAGAAAAAGCTAGGTAGCTCGATAAAAATTCGAGTACGACCAACATCATATGCATGCCTGTGTGCTTGTGGCCTAAGATTGGCGGCCTGCACTGTTTCGGTTTGGAATTCAAGATCGTTTGGCTTTGATGCTTGAAAAAGTAGGCGTGTTTTTTTTTCAAAACACTATTTTCCCACTAGTGCATTGTTTTTCTAGCACTATTTCAGTGCAACAAATCACCAACACAGCCGTGGATTTGGATGGAAACGATTATCGGGATTTTGCAACGGATTTTGTTTTGAGAGCAGTGGTTTTGAAGCACCAATCACAATGGTTTCTTCCACAAATTGTAGCGCCCCACAGAGCAACGTTTGGCTGCTATTTTCAAATAAATCAATTCCAACGACGCACACCAAACAGCGGGACTATTTTCCAAATCCAAGCGATGCAAATTCTAAATCAGAGGCGCACTGTTATTCAAAGCGCAACATTTTTTTTTTGAATCCAAAACACTGCTACAATTTTTCCATCACAGCAGCACAAATTTTGGCGCAGTCCAAGCAAGCTTTGTTGCACACAATCCAACTCTGTTTCAGAGATTTTTTGCCAACAGCAAGAGGCGTTCGGGTATTTTTCAAACACGGCAACAATGTGCAAGGTTGGGGTAGCCAGGTGCGCATGCGGCGCGGTGCTCATGCAGTGGCCGACGGTGGTAGTGGTGGCTCGAGGCTATTTTGGTTCGATATACATTGATCGAGGACTCTTGTATATTTGTATATCACTATGAATCAAGGAATCCTGATGTAATCGGGATACATGAAGTTGATTCAGATACATATTGAATCATTACAGCCTATCTTCAAAACAGAAGACTGAAACTCTTTAGAGTTTCAGATGGATCATAAAACTGAAATATATTTATCTTGTATTTAATTTATTATTTTATATGTTAACTGCGTGAATGATAAATATTGATTTTATTTATTCTGTTAATTTAATTAATTCGAATATTTAATTTTGATTAAAATATTTTGTAATAAAAAATAAAATTAAGTTTTTTTAATTAATTAATTTTAATTAAAATAGAAAAACTTTAGATATTTTTTTACAAAATATCACGTTTAAAGATGATTTTTTTTAAAATCGGATATCTTTGAAAAACGTGAAAATTAATTCTAATTTTTGAATTAATAAAATAAAAAATATTTAATCAAAATAAATTATTATTTTTCAAAAAATGTGTAACAGAAAATAAAATAAATAAATGCCTTTAATCACTACCTTAGCTGAAAAACTAAAGAAAAAATTGTGCATTTATTAAATTTTATTTGTTACGTATTTAAACACGAAAATATGGTTTGATAAATCAGAATCTTTGGAATCGTGTATACGGAAAGATGTTTGATTTTTTCAGATTGTGTGACTTTCGAAATTAATAAATTTATTTTAATTAAATGAATTTTTATAACCCTAAAAAATATTTTAAAAATCTAAATGGGAGAGAAAATTTATTTAAAGATAAATCCCACGATCGCCATCACCAGTTTGTAGACGATGCAATTAAACCCTGCGTGTCGACAGTAAGACCTTCCACTCCAATAGACAGATTAATTGCGGTATAACTAGTACAAACCTTCTTTAGGGATAATTCTGGATAATTGTTAGTGTGAATCACTTCTCAATTCTGGATAATTGTTAGTATGGATCACTTATTCATTCTGGATAATTGCTAAACTGGTAACATATGAACCTTTGATTTATTGGAAGTGGAGGTAGTTCTAGTCTGTGAATCTTGTTTAGAGATGGTAAGATGACCAAGAAGCCTTTTTCGGCGAAATGCTATAGAGCTAAAGAACCGTTAGAGCTAGTTCATTCTGATGTGTGTGGTCCTATAACAATCCGGGTTAGAGGTGGCTTTGAGTACTTCGTCAGTTTTATTGATGACTATTTAAGGTATGGATACATTTACCTGATGCACCGTAAGTCTGAATGCTTTGAGAAATTCAAAAAATTCAAGACGGAGGCGGAGAAGTGTCTGGGTAAAAGTATCAAATCACTACGATTCGACCGTAGTGGAGAATATCTCTTTGGAGAGTTTAAGGACTACTTGTCATCAGATGGGATTACATCCCAGATTACTGCACCTGGCACTCCACAACAGAATGGTATAGCAGAAAGAAAAAATAAAACTCTTATGGAGATAGTAAGGTCAATGATGAGTTATTCAGATTTACCAGATTCGTTTTGGGGACTCGCTTTAGACACAACGGCTTACATTCTAAATTGGTACCTTCTAAGTCAGTACCTTCTACTCCCACAGAATTGTGGACCGGGCGTAAGCCTATTCTGAAACGCATTCGAATTTGGGAGTATCCAACACAAGTCCTGACAGGAAACGCAGGTAAGTTGGAACCGTGGACGGAATTCTATTTTTTTGTGGGGTATCCTAAGGGAACGAAGGGTGGTTTATTTTATAATTCTAAGAATCAGAAGGTCATTGTTAGCACCAATACCCGATTCTTAGAAGAGGAATATATTATGGATCACAGACCCAAAAGCAATATTGTTCTAGAAGAACTGGGAAGAAATACCAGTAGAACGGAAGAACATGTCACTGATATTCCATTACCTCGACGTAGTGGGAGGATTATCGAGACAGGTGCAAATCAAGAACAGGCAGGGTTCAGATTCTGCATAGTCTGTTACTGCTAGTACACAGACACAAATAGTGCCTCGTCATAGTGGGAGGGTTGTTTATCAATCTAATTGGTATTTGTTCTTAGGAGAATCATTTGACAAGATCCCGACAGAATTGGATACCGAGCCCTGTAACTACAATGAAGCACTATAAGACAAAGATGTAGATCTTTGGTAAAAGACTATAAATTCAGAGATAGAATCTTTGTATTCCAATCAGGTCTGGAAACTTATAGAACCACCCAAATGGATAAAATCCATTGGATGCAAGTGGATCTGTAGAGAAAGAGAGGAGTAAACGGGAAGGTTGAAACCTTCAAAACTAGGCTTGTTGCTAAAGGGTTCACTCAGAAAGAAGGGATCGACTATGAGAAAACCTTTTTGTCGGTAGCCATGATTAAATCTATTCAGATTCTCTTGTCCAATGCCGCACATTTCGATTATGAAATTTGGCAAATGGACATCAAGATAGCTTTCCTTAACGAAAGTCTTGACGAGTGTATCTATATGATACAACCAGACGAATTCATTGCAAAAGGCCAGGAGCACATGTTGTGCAAGCTTAAGAGATGCATTTATGGACTTAAGCAGGTATCGAGGTCTTGGAACACTCGATTTGATCAAGTTATAAAGTCTTATGGTTTTGATCAAAATCTAGATGAGTCCTATGTGTATAAGAAGCGTAACGGAAGCGTGGTGATCTTCCTAGTACTTTATGTAGATGATATCTTGCTCATCAGAAATGATGTGGGGGCATTATTTACGGTTGAAGTATAGTTATCTAGGCAGTTTGATATGAAGGACTTGGGAGAAGCCATTCACATCCTTGGGATCAAGCTTGTGCGAGATTGGAAACAACGGATGTTGGGCTTATTATAAGCAAAATATAACGATGATATTCTTGCTCGTTTTAGCATGTAGGATTCCAAGGAAGGACTTTTCCCTTTTAGGCATGGAATCACTCTATCCAAGGATCAGTGTCCTAAGACACCTGATGAGATAGAGAAGATGATGGCGGTTCCTTATGCTTCGACAGTAAGAAGCCTCATATATACTATGCTTTGCACTAGACCCAACATCTGGTTTATCGTTGGTATGGTTAGCAAATATGAGTCTAATCCTGGTTAAGACCATTGGACTGCAGTAAAAAATATAATCAAGTATCTGAAAAGGACTAAGGATTATATGTTGGTTTACCAGGCAGACAGTCTAGTACCTTTGGGGTACACAGACTCAGATTTCCAGTCTGACAGAGATTCCCTTAAATCTACCTCAAGATATGTGTTTACCTTAGGAGGTGGAGCTATAAGTTAGAGGAGTATCAAGCAGTCCTGCATTGCTGATTTCACCATGGAGGCCGAGTATGTTGTAGCTTCTGAAGCAGCTAAGAAGGCCATTTAGCTCAGAAAATTTCTGATGGATCTAGAGGTGGTACCTTTAGTTCAGTCGGCTATTACACTTTACGTGACAATAGCGGAGCGATTGCAAACTCGAATGAGCTAAGGGTTCATAAGAAAGGCAAGCACATTGAACGTAAGTATCACCTGATACGAGAGATCGTACAGAGAGATGATGTTACTGTGACCAAGATTGCATTAGGAGACAACCTTATAGATTCTTTTACAAAGAGCTTACTGGTTAAGACTTTTGATAGTCATGTAGAGGGCATGGGACTCAGATGTATGGCAGCATGGTTCTGAGTATAAGTGGGAGATTGTTAGAGTTGATTTACTGAAAACCATGTTTTTAGTATTTAATTTAATTTTAATAAAATTAATTTTTCATTTTATGAGAATCATTAGAGCAATTATGTATTTCATTTCTTAATGTTATGCATGGATGTCCGATATTCTGTATAGTATTTAATTTGGTGTGTAGAGTACGGCTTGCACACAGAATATCAGATTTTAGATTCTTGCAGAATATAAGTTTTATGTTCACAGTTTAGATAAAAATGGACATACCATCGGTACGACTGTAGCATAGAATTTTAGTAGGCCTGTCTTGGTTACGGGAAACAGATAATAGCGTCGTTTATTATTTCGACTCTTTGTGCTAGTACACTTTGTGTGTATTGAACGGGACATTTGGAATAATTAATTTTATACTGACTATATAAATTAATTCACACCCCAGGGTTATTATGAATAGTGCTTATCCTCATAATCCTAAAATAATTATTGATTTGCGTATATTTAATATTCATTATTTTGATTCATTAGAGGGTATAATCTTATATGGGTCTATATTCTCGGCGAGTTAGATAGCGGTATTATTTATATGGTAATATATTAATTATTGATGGAATTCACGTCCTGAAAGATCGGGATTGACGATACCTCCTTAAGGATGCTTATAAGTTTTGACCGGACCAAACTCTACAGGTGGATTTAATTATCCGATGGTCAAATAAGTTAACCGAAAGGGCTTAAGGAATATCAAGATGCCAAATAATTAAATTGTCAGTAATTAAATTTAATTGGAGGGTATCGAGAATCTTAACGTGAGGAGAAATGGTAAGCATTTAATAAGAGGAGCTCAATGCAAGAAGGTCTTGAGATTATGGGTCAGAGTGCAATTATAGTTCTTTAATGGTGTGAACTGTAATTCGGTGTTTTATAGAAATTGCAGAAACTGCTGCTATCTTTCCATAATTGCAGAAACTGCTAGTAGGTGTCTGTGTTCTACTGGAATTCTTACTTATAATTACTCCCCAGGTCCCTGTTGTAGCCCTATATATATGAAGGTAGGCTGAACCAGTCTTATATCATATATTATATTTTATCTTTCAAGACTAAAGATATCTGGGTTCTGTTGGTACGAGTTCTCAATAGTTCGTAACCCACACTACATTCGAGAATCGCGTAAGGGAATACAATAGAAGATCTGACAGGAGTTTCAACTCGGAATCAAATCGTAGTTGAATAATTGATTAACAAAAGGTATTATTCTAAATTAACTTTGGTTACATGAGTTTTATTTTGATCATTCGTCGTCAAAAGTTTTTTCTGGAGCGCGTTTCGGTGTTTGTCCGTCCAGTTAATTTTTATCAAAAATTATTTGTAAAAATAATGTTCTAGGCAGTATTGCCTCCAACACTAGGAACTCGAGACTACTAGATAAGATGTCAAGGAGTCTTTTGTTGTGTTTTTGACCTGTTTGAGGGCTAAGGCAGCTAAAATGACAAGTAAGCCCATCGAGAAGAATTAAGTGAGGATGGTGGTGAATAATCTGCAACTGTAGTTTTGGAAGTATCTAATTACCCAAACTTGGTGACATTTGAGCAGGTTTTCGATGCTAGGATACTGATAGATGATGGTTTGCAATCTGGTGACATTGAGAAAGGAAAATTGAGTCAGAGGACAACAAGGAAACCTTATGCTAATAACCCTAATAATTTTACCAATTTAGTAAGCTAGGGTGACAAAGTGAACCTGTTAAACCCAAATTCAAGTCAATGTAATTCATCTACCCAGCCTGTCACTCAAAATTAGCCTCGTAACTAGAAAAGAACTCTTACCCAATTGACTATCCCATTATCCTCTATTTTGAGCTTTTCGATTGAAAGGGGTCTCTTGAAACCCTTAGAGCTGACCCCACCGCCAAATCCCTTACCACATAGATACAACCCGACCCAGTATTATGCCTTTCACCAGGGACATGGTCATTTGACCAATAATTGTATGAGGCTTCGACACAAGATTCAAGATTTGATAAACAACAAGGTGATTTCTCCATCAACTGCTACTCAAAAGCCGAATGTGACTACCAACCCTTTGCCAAATCACTCGGCTCAACAAAGTGTCAATGCTATCGAAGGATAGACGAAAATCTTTGACCTCACTGGGTTTATAGTTTCTGCAACTGAGTCGAAGCCTACTGTAGACATGCCATCTATTCATGACGTGTTGTTAATTAATAACTTTGTTAAAGAACTTGTGAAAGATGACTTTGATGATTTTCTAATCTTTGTGATGATTTTCTAATCTTTGTTATCCACGAGGAAGATGACATTCCTTACTTCGACAATGATGATGAGGAAGATGAGGAGATCAACGGTCTTTAGGAAGAATTGGAATGCCTCAGGACTCTTAAGGATCTAGAGATTAAATTGCATGTTTTGACCACTCCGAGTAATGACATAGCATGGTATGGTGAGGCTGAACCGAGTTCAAGAGTTGAGGATTCAAAAGTAAAAGCAATAGTGATGGGAGAGTCATCAAAAGAAAAAAGGAATCGACGATAATGGGATTAGACAAGTCGAGAAAGCACCAATCAGTGGAGAACAAACCGAAACGAGGGAAGGATAAGGAGGAAAAGGGAAAAGTTTACCTCAAGTAAACATCTTAGATACCGTGGGTCTCGTATTTGATCCATCAGTCTATATTGTTCCGCTTCACGAGCCAAAGCCAAAAACTCCTTTCCTTGAGGGACCGGCTCTATGCTCTCTTGACGTGTTCTTATACGTAGAAGAGAATGACTAATGGGAACTCAAAGAATTGGAAGAAGGGCGTATGGACATAGAAGTATTCGACAATGAAGTGGGAAATGTTCTAGAATGACATCTAATTGTGGAGGAACCGTATGATGATGGAGGACCCTGGCCAATTGGAGAACCTTGGGTACCTCTTCCACCGTTTGATTACGAAGATCCCTTTGATAGGGTTACACTTTCCTAGCTTTTTGAGTTAGAAACCTATGTTAATGAGGAATCCCACTGGTTTGCACAGAATGTAATGGGAATAGAAGAAGATCTTTGGGGAGTCAAAAAGGCAGATAGCATGTAAATGATAGAAGAAGTTCAGCAAGAAGGCAACCGAGAAAGAGGAAAGGTGGAAGATTCTTAGGCTTTCCAAGGAGGAGAATACTCAGTAACAAAAGTCAGAAAAGAGACCGATTAATTTGAAGGACTGTGGAAACTAGAGGAACATGTAGAACATTTAATAAGGAGAGGTCGACATTTCAAACCCACTCAATTAGAAAAGGGGCAACCAGGTAAATGGGCGAAAGAATCAACGAAGAGGGGGAAATGCAAGACAATGAGGAAGAGGATGTGGTGTTAAAACAATTAAGAAAGACACAAGCAAACGTCAATATCTGGGGATTGCTAGTAGCCTTTCACAAACACAAGCAGGCTGTGCTGAAAGCCTTAAACAAGGAAGACATTCCAATTAATGTTTTCTTTGATCAGTTGGTTGGAATGTTAATACTGGAGAAACAACCCAATGTGATTGCTTTTAGTGAAAAGGATTTTTCGTGAAAGAACCATCTCACAATAAACCATTGCATTTAACCATTAAATGCTTAGGAAAGTGGGTCCCGATTATTCTAATTGACAACGGCTCCAATGTGATAACTCAAACTCAAGATACGAACAAAAAATAAAGAACATCTCAAAAGAAACGAAATCTCGAACCTAAGTTCGGTAAGAAGAACCGGCCCGACCCTTTAACCTTTCGA
>JAULJZ010184278.1:0-21942 GCA_032270985.1 Heliamphora pulchella | reverse complement strand
ACATTGCTAAAAGCCACATTGTTGCCAAACAAAGTGGAAAAAGCTTTTTATATAATTTTAAGCCCAAAAATTTTAAGCTGATTTTAAGTTGGTTGCCAAACGTGGGCTAAAAATAGTGCAAGATTGATTGATCATAAAAAAGCTTATGTAATTCAAAATTTTGGAGTTTTTTTTGTCTTACTAGTTTTTTTTTTAATTATTTTTTTTTTATTTTTTCAGTTTTTTGTGGTGAAAGTAATCAAAAAATTATGTCCGTTTGGGCTAAAATTAAAAAGATATTTACTAAAGGCAAAAAATGTAACAAAAAGCCAAAAAGCCTATTAAATTGTGTTTTTCGTCTTATCTAAACTTTTTAAATTTTTTGATCAAAATTTTTAACTTTGTTGATTCATCATGATGAAAAGAATTTAAAAATACACATATTTGGACTAATGCTGAAAAAAAATCACTAAGAATTTTTTTAAAAAATGTATAAAACACTAGACCGAATGGACGCTAAATTGTTTTGATTCTTGTTTGCGCGGATTTTTTTTTTCAAACCAAGAAAGTTTTTCTACTAAAAGTGAAGGGTAAATGAGTAATTAAATATTTTTAATCTTGTTAAGCAAAATATCTTCCAATATTAACATCCTTAACTCAAAGGGTAAATAAGTAATATTTTTACTTTCGTTAATTTTATCCCGAGTTAGATTTATATTCTTGTAATTTCATTTTTTGCATTGTAATCGCTTTTATTTTTCTTAGTAATAAATTTCCTTTTCTTTTTTGTCCAATTTCTTGAGTTGTCAATTTTGAATTTTCTTCCGGTGAAATCTTAAAATAAGGCATTGAATTTCAACACAATTGCTTGATAATTTATTTTTTCTGTCGATTTAGACGCAAAATGTTTTATTTGTAAACAACTCTATAATACGAATGAGTCAAATCCTTAAAATGAATTATTTTAAATACCATAAAATAAAAATAAAAATTTCTGTATTTATTTAAAAAATAAAAGCAACCTGATCCAAGTATTTGGACGAAGTGTCAAATACTTCCAAATCAGGGAGTATGGTCCCAGCTCATCTAGTATGGTATTTTGGCATACTAATTAACTTGGTCATTATTCATATTTAATTTCTTTTTTACTTAATTTAGTTTGTTTAGTTCGGTTCTCTTTTCCTTACACAAAATTTTCTAAATATGTTTTTATGATCGGATTTGTTCATTATGTAAAATTTATCGATTTTGTTATTCATATAAATATTTATATTGATCCGATACCTGTAATTATGTGATTGAATAACATTTGTATAACAGTTTTTTTTTCAAAATTATAATTTTTATTTATTTATTTATAAATCAACATTATTTGATCACTTAGCTACAAGTATCGAATCAATCTAAAAATTTAATTAAATAACAAACTCGACGAATTTTACATAAAGAATGAATCCGATCATTAAAAAAAACTAATCGAAAAAGTGCTATGCATAAAATAACAGCACGGTTCCCCAGCCCGTTCCTATCTTGTGCCATTTGCCTGAATATGACAGCAATAAAGTATAGAACTGGAAGCTTCTCTTTTGGAAAGGATTATTAGGCTTTGTAGATAGAAGATTTAAAAAAAAAAGAAATAAAAGAGAAAGACGATGCTAATGAAAAGCTAAAAGGAAAATAAATAGAAAAAGAAAACAATTAAGTAGCTAGCTAGGTAGAAAGAAGATATTTGGAATATATTGCTTCCTTTGCATCCGAAACCCATTTTGCTTTTCCTTGAGCTAATACATCTCCCACGAGACTTGATATTCCCTCGATCTCCATCTATTGCTTTGGAGTTGGAGTTGATCATCGTGTTCATGTTGGCTGTTGCGGAGGGGGAGCAAGCTGCAAGCTGCAAGCTGCAAGCTGCAAGCTTGACTTGACCCACATTTCATGGATTAATGTGAGACCAGGGTTAACTTCACCCCAGATTCCATTCCCTGTCCCAAGGGACTGATTTCTCATTTTTTAATTAGTATACATACGCATAAATATATGTATGAGTGTTATATTAATTAATAAATAAAATAAGTCATAATGCAATATTTTTATTACTAGCTAACAAATATGCCTATACTAAAATATATCGTGTTTTATGTACTGTACATATCATTGTTGATGAATTTAAGTACAAAAAACTTGTTATTTCTGCTCGCACTGATTAGTATTAAGCTTGTATTTAGATTAGTTTTTTTTTTTATAAGTTTTTTGATTTTTTAATTTCTTTTATAAAAAAATAGATATAAAAATATGTAAAAAAAATTAACTGAAACCAAACAAGTAAACTCTTTTAAGAAGTTTTTAAACAAAAAAAACATCTCAAAAAAAGCTAAGCTAAACCACAAGAAAGCGATGCCTTTGGGAGGGGAATATCTTCTACGGTTGGGCTCGTCTTCATCTTCTCCTCTCCCCTATATATATATATATATATATATATATACCCAGAAACCAATTGTGAATGGCTAAACTACTAGAGAGAGTATTCGGCTCTCTTGTTTCGGCTATCATATACTGTTTCTATAGCCATCAACACAGCCACAAAAGCATCAGAAATATCAATAACAAGAACATGCCCAAGGGTCGACCCCTTTCTTTGCAGGTTCGCTTAATTTCACATCCTAACTATATATTTTGACTCCCAGATGAGATGAGTCAAAATGGAGTTGAATATTAATTACTTACTTGATCACAATTTTACCCCTTCGTTAAAAATAGAGTCTATCTCGTTCTGTTTTTCCTTATTGCATGCAGATAAACTTGCATATATATAATTTTAATCCATTTTACAAAGCTAGCTAATTAAGAAGTCTATATGAGTTTCCTTTGTCTCAAATTTATTGTATCAACTCGAGGATGAGAAATTAATATGATGTTTCATGCCTTGGAGACTATATATATATATATGATTTTGAGAAACAATATCATTCTGATTTCCAAAATAACGTTCCTTGAGGAACCAATGATTTTGGTACCAATACAAAATTTTCATGGAAAGTGAGAGGATATGTTCAGTAATATTATTTGAAAATACTGAGGTTCGGATGCTAGAACTTATTTATGATTTTTAGCCTGCAGATTAGGTATACTAGACTTCAGTTGGTTGGGTATCGAAGACAATATATATATATATATATATATATATATATATATATATGGGGTCACAGTTCAATAGATTGAACCTAGTAAAAATAAGAAAATTACAATATCAATACATTTTGAAAAGTAAAACAAACGATTTTTATGCATATATATAGCAATATATACTTTATATAAATATTAATACACATTTTGTTTCTTAACAACATCCCAATAAATTGTTAAATATATATAGCAGGCACTAGCAGTGACTGATAAGTTTAATCTAGTTGTAGTACTACTGGCTATTATTGACTTTTTCTTAATCTCTCCTAGATATAACTGGCAAAGGTTGGAAAAAGTTTTTTTGGGTAACTAATAAGGTAAGGTAGGAAAAGGCTATAAACAAGAACAAAAGGATCAAAGGAATGATTAGAAAGAGGTAGCGGTTTAGAAATTTAGGTTATTAAAGAAAATTAAACGAAATGAATAAAGGAATCAGTAGAAAATATATTTATATTTTTTAAAATGTAGTGAATTTATAAAATTACTCATATATATAAAACTAGCTAGTTATAATATTCAAATACATTTTGTTAATAATTTCAGATAAATAACGACATATATTATATATAAATAGAAAAAAATACAAATAAAAGTTTGTTGAGTTTACAGACAGTGGAACTGAAAGTGAGGATGTGCTGCAGTGGCTGCGAGAGAGTTGTGAAGAATGCGATCTACAAGCTTAGAGGTATATATATATATAAGTTAAGTGGTGTTGTTGAATTAATATTGGATTTAGAAATTAAATGAATAATAATGTGTACGTACTTGCAATGCAGGGATAGATTCGGTAGAGGTGGATGTGGAGATGGAGAAGGTGACAGTGGTTGGGTACGTTGATCGGAACAAGGTGCTGAAGGCAATAAGGAGGGCTGGGAAGAGAGCAGAGTTTTGGCCATACCCGAACCCACCTCTGTACTTCACATCTGCCAACCGCTATTTCAAAGACCTGACCAACGATTACAAAGAGAGCTACAACTATTGGAGGCACGGCTACAATGTGGGGGACGAGCACGGCACCATTCCGGTCACTCACCGGGGAGACGACAAAGTTAGCAACATGTTCAACGATGATAACGTCAATGCCACCTGCTGCCTTATGTAATTATGTATTAATATTTACCATTTACTATTTACTATTTCCTATTTTCTATTTCCTACTCTTACTGTCCATCCTCCCTACTCCCTTCCCGCACATCAATATCTTAGACAATTAAGTAATTGTAAATTAATTAATGCAATAAACTAATTACTTTTACCATTTAATTACCCTTATCACTTCACATAATCCCATGTCCATATATATATATATATGCTTCACAACTCCGGCGGATAAACCCAAATTAATTAGTAATTGGGAATTAAAAAAGGCATAAGAAAAAAAAAAAAAAGTACCCAAGATGTTACAAATTCAAAATTAATAATTTAAATATGCTTTATGTGATCCACGCTAGCTATACACAGTTAATAAATATATAAACTATCTTTCTTCAATTCTCAAGATGAAATATTTCTAAATCGATTTTGTTAAATAGCATTTATGAAAACATATGCAAGGACATTTCCTCACACTGAAAGAGTCAAGAGGCAATCAGCGTTTAGCTAGCTGAAGATCGCATTAATAAAAAGAGAAAATATATGTGTAATGGAAATTGCAGTGGTAGAAGGCGCGCGGGTGGGTTGTCAACGTTTGGTCGCCAATAAACAGGGAGGGTGGGCATTTGCAAGTAAAGGTTTCTCGATTACGATAGTTTTGGCAATATATGGCATGCACGGCGACACAGGTAAGGCTCTCAATTGTGATAGGTACTATGTGATACTCATTTTATTTAGGATTGACTCGAATCTCAATATTAGATTTAACAATTATTCTATTAGTGATTTAGCACCTTTTTTATTGTGAATTTAGCAGAAAGGGACCGAGCCGGAGAATGTGAAGTTGCCGGTGACGGCAGAAATGAACTGCGGCGGTGACGGCCACCAGAGGTGGCGATGGCGAGGGTGTGAGCGTCGGGGTGGGGGGTGCGGCGCTGAGTTTAAATTTGTTTTTGTTTTGTTTTATTTTTTTTAAAAATGGGCTGACTGATGTCTCTCTCTCTCTCTCTCTCTCTCTTCTTGCGGTATTTTTTGCAGTAAAAAATATAGTGTTAGTAGTTTTACTCATCTTCTACAAATATTATATATAAGAACTCTATTTAAAAATTCATTATTAAATGTACATATATTTTTGTTAACACTAACTAAATAAAAAACTCATCAAAGTTTTTCCTCCTATCTATCATTGTCAAATTTACTCGAATCCCTTTGTTACATTACAAAATTACTGAATTATCTTAAAGCATATAAATTTGGCAAAGAGCGTTGTTTTTTTTCCCCAAACGTTTTCTACACAACTAAGATAGTAGAAAAAAAATAATGCTATGATAGCCATATTAACATTTTATATATTATAATTATGTAATTTTATAAATTTATTATTTATTATTTATTATTTAGATAATTAATTATGAGTTCCATTTTAACAACTTTTCTTGGAATAAGTTCCTAACACTAATTGAATAACCGAATGAATCCTGTTTTTAAATATTATCAAAATAATAGACATATATGTCTTTTATACATCCAATAAATTACATATATATAGACTATATGTATATATATTTTTATGTGATTTTGATTTTTAAATGGCCATTATCTATGCTAATATATTCTATTATATTTGAGGATATTACCATTTACATCATTATCTATTTTATTGTGATTTTGACTTTATTTTATATAGCCATTATTTACACCAATTTATCCTTACTATATTGAAGGATATCACAATTTGCATCATTATTTACTTCAGTGTGACTTTGACATTCTTTTATATATATATATATACTTTCAAATTTTATGTGATTTTGAAATATATATTTTCATTTTTTATGTGATTTTGAATTTCAAATGGCCATTATATACGTAAATATATTCATACTATTATGAGAATATTATAAAAAATAATGAGAATGTCATGAGAACATAGTGTACCAACACATAGCGATAGGAATATTTTTAGTTTTTAGTTAACGTGAATTTTAGTTTACATTATTAACGTGAATTTTAGTTTTCAGTTCTTATTACGCAATACATTTAGTATTTTGATTATATTACGATGTTATGGTGTAAGCAACTTTGTTAAATAAGAAATAATGTTATTATTTTGTATAATATCTCATTATTATTTACATTTTATCATTGCAAATACTCGTTGATATTTCATTTAAATCAATATAAACATTTTAACGGCTGAAATGGTAAAGATAAAATTACACATTGTTAATGTGAATTTTTGTTCTCATTTCTCATTACATAATGCGGATATAAAAATAATAACATAATGTCTCATTATTTAACAATGAAAACATTATGAGAACATAGTGTACTCACATAAGAATGAAAATATTTTTGATTTCGACAAAATCATAGTGTGTTATGATATCCAAATGAGAATATAACAATAATTGCATAATATTTTAATACATATGAATGAGAATTGATATGCTTCATGAACCATTAACAATGAAAACATAATATTTCACTACATAATAATTAGAATAATATGAAAATATTATCATTTTATTGTGAAAATAAAAATTTCTCATTTTATTTTTTTAAAAATTTTCATATTCATATGAATTTTATTTTATAGATATTTGCAAAAAGTTTCTAAAACTATAAATATTATTAAATATGAATACATATATTGAAAGTTATATAATTTTAAATTTTAAAAATATAAACTAATTTAGTAAAAAAATTTATCTCTCTTATTTAATTATCTAATTTTTTCTCTTTTGTCTTTTACACTCTTTTTTTAAATTCTCATTAAAGGTACTTTTAAGAAATGACAAGCAAATTTTTTTAATTAAAATATAAATTTTTTAATAAAATTTATCACTGAATAGCTCAATAAAACGAGACTTGTGAGCTGAGAACCTTTATTTTTTGAAGGACCAATCGGATTGTAGAGAAAAGCCTGGACGAGAAGCTAAGCAGTAGCCGCAAAAATCCACATAAGGGGCATTGCGTGATTTATTTCTTGGGGGAGATTGTGAGAGTTGTTGTTTGGGTCTCTGGTCGAAGAGGGATTGATTACTTTGGGTTTGAGAATCGAAAAACGCAAAATTGACTGGAGAGAGAAGATCAAAATCATCGTAATCATCATCGTCGTTACGATCAGGGGCTTCCACTTTGTTATTATCGTTAGCCACCTCTTTTATCATCTACAATCCATCAACACATTCCATTCCGGACCTGTTATTGTTTGTTTACACGGGAACAGAGAGCTCACCGGGGCTGGGCTAATCGGTCTAATTGGCGGCCTTAACTGGGATTTACTAGCAAGAAAGGGAGAACATTGATGGAGGGAGGCAAGGCAGTTCATTCACTTGCACTACTTAGTTTTGCCAAGATGAGGTCATTTTTGTTTTCTCGATGTCTAGCTCAATTGCTCTATTTCCAAAATGATAGGCCCTTCCTAAACCCTACTTACGATTTTACACACATTTATTTACTACCTGCCTATTTGTTATGGTATGCTCTTATATTGTTGACTCCTCGATGCCTTTTGCCATTTGGGTATCTTCTGAATGCTGATTGACGATGAAGAGAGGTGTGTGCATAACAGTGAAGTTTGTACTTATTTTCTAACCTCAATCTCTTCAACCAACGGAAACTACGTCGCCGTTGCAACATCCAATTCAATCATTGAATAATGATGAAGAAATCCGGTCTAGTCAATGCAGGACTCGTCTGATGTGTGTGGATTTACTTATTTGCCTGATATTAGGTTATGCTCTTTTCGATGGATTTTATGGGTACTCTTATTTGTTCATGAGTCATGGCCTTCTGTTACTTGAGAACTTCTCAAGAAAAGGTTAGCTGCCTGTACTGGAGTCTGGAGACACTGAAAGATCCAGTAGCATTGCCAATTGATGGGCCAGCACATTCTTTATTGTCAAATCAAACTCCAAGTGATCCTTACATGGAAGAAGGTTGGCATTTCTGTTCATCGCCGGGACATTGTAAGACCAAGTAGAAGTGGCCATGGAGCATATTTTATTTGTATAGGTCATGGATCCAATACCAAGTTTTCCAACCACAAAGGAGGTCTAACCACTAAAGAGGATGGATTTTATAAATGAACTAGAGACACTAGAAAACAAGATTTACACAAAGTTTATAAACGTGCAGGCTTAGGGAAATGTCACTGCTGTCCAAAAGAAGAACAAATATTTTCGGAAATAGTAACAAAGTCCTTTCCTGAAAAGAAAAAACGGAAGTATGATAGGAAAAGAGAACCCATGGCGGGAGAAAGATTGATTGTTGCTATATTTGCAAAAAAGAAAGAACTCAGTTACTCAGGAAATATGAAAAACACCCCAGTTATCGCCTTCTTTGATATAAGAATTGCTGCTTCCATTGTTTGTGCATTCGTCTATTCTTCCTCCTCCTCAGTAGGATTCATGTTATTGCCTATTCAGGGCTACAAATGGAGAAAGCTCTTCTATCACTCTCATTAGTAAGCCCATCTACCTTCAAATATTTCAAGGGTATACTGTTATAAATAAGGTTTATAGCTTAGCGTCACTAGGTAAAAACCTTTTCATTCGTTTTGGTGTTTGTCATTCTTTCAAGAAAATCTCTTCTCTTGGATTTCTAATGGTATGAAATACAAAAATTATTAGTTTCACCTTGGATCCAGCTTTTCATCTTTATTCAGTCGACATATTGCGTTTTAATCGTTAATTGTTTTGCAAAATTTATGTGCAAATTCTCATTTTGAATTTCATTGCATATGTTATCGTTCCTTATTGGGAAATCATGATTTCTTTATGCAATTATTTTTTCAATTTAGGATACAAGTTTCACAAAAGGTAGACGTAGGGGTGAACCTAGAATATTGACTGGTTCTCCTAGGATTTGATCAACAGTGTAAGTAAAGGGCTTACTGAACCCACTACATCTCAAAGGACTCATTCAGCATTTTGTGTAACCTGTAAGCAAAACAAGCTAGAGGTATGCTTGGATGGGTAATAAATTATTAGCCTCTTATTCATTTTCTAAATAGATGATAAATTCTCTCTTCCAAAATGAGAGATAGTATTTTAGAATTCGCCATAGGCTCATATTCTTTTCAAGCTTGATCTCAAATTAGGTTTCCCGAGACTTAGGAATTAATCCCAATAAAGATAAAAAACATGATTCTGTATTTCTAATCACCATTGCCAATGGGATTTAATGCCCTATAGAAAATGGACCTAGGATTAGGAGTTGGGTTGGTTCAATTCAATGCCTATCCCATATTGATTTTCTAATGGTTGTATCGAGAACTGAACCGTGTCTTTTATAAAACGGTTTAAACTGAAACTAAGGTTTGTTAGAGATTTCTAATCCACAAAATGTTTAAGTTAGCTAAATTATAGATTTGTTGCGTGACTTTTTGCAAGTTTTTAGTGCCATCCCCCAAATTTTAGTTTTTTCGTTCTACTCCTCAAACTTTTAAAGAAAGCTAACCTTTTAACATAGGCTAGGAAGCTGCTTCGTTATTTCACATGCAATGAAATCCAACTCATTCACAAGAAAATCAGACATTTTACTAAACTTGTGTCCTTTTAGTTTCACGTAGAGGTTGAACTTCATTTCACAATGGTTCCCTCTTTCCATTTTTGTTACTCTCCTAGGCAAGTTTGTTTCTTATTGGTTTAAACCTTCAAAATTATTTATTTATTTTAAGCACTTAAATCTATTAAGTTTTATATGTGTTAAGTTTTAGTTCAGGGTTATTTATGTCATTTAGTCAGTATTAATATAAATACTAGTGTTCAAAGGGGTTGCCCCATCTCTCTCAATTTAGCCGTCAATCAATTCCTCTTCTCATTCTTTTCTCTCTCTTGATTAGTTCTCTTTTGTATATTATGTTCTTGATTTTAATTTGGTATCAAAGTAAACTTTTTGCTTCTTTTCAATTTGTTCTTGCTGTTCATTTGATCTTCCAAAAAAAAAAAAAACACCCAGTACGATCGACTAGGATTGGGTTAGTATGTACATTTTTTCCAATTTTTTTTTATACTAATGATCTGATCAATTTCCCCAATCTTTTTCCCTACTTTTTTGCGCTTTAGAGTTTTGTTTTTTTCCCGTGAGCTAAACCTTTATCTAGATTTGGATCGAATGGACTCTTGATTCTCCTTTCTAATGTGCCGATTTAGTCATCTATATCGTTCTTTGCAAGATCTTTGAGGTTTCATGTGTTTTTTGGCTTCAAATAGCTTTGATTCTTCATTTTTTTGCACCATCGAGTTTGCAGAGCTTCGGGCCTTGATATTTCCTGTCTTTTTGGCATTCATGAGGTTAGATTCCCTTTATTCTTTGCATCTTTGGTTCTTGCTTCATTGTTTTTTGCTATCACTTGAAATCTATTCATCCGGTGACCTTTGAACTTGTTTTCGATGACTGATCTATGCTGATTTATGAGCTTTGGGTATAATGGATGCTTGCAAAAAACTTTTGATAGCAGCCATGAAGCACGAGTGTGGGTACGCGGTACGAGTAAGCTACGATATGGGTACGCTGGTATGATGAATTTTAAAAACAGGGGGTACGGGTACACTTGTGGTACGTCGATAAATTTATTTATTTTTTATACTTTTTAGCATTATATTACATATATGCTAAATTCAAAATTATTTTTAGCTTGTGAAAGAAAAAAAATGTGAGAGATCATATTAGCATTGTCATTCGAAGGCTATGTTTTCAGCAATTGTTAGTTGGGATTGCAAATGGTGATATTTGTTGGCCTGGACAATAATTGCTTGGGCAATCATATCAGTTGAAAGTTATTTTTTGCAGTCGCAAACCATAAAAGAAAGTATCAGAAGATGTATTTTCTTACACAAATTTAAAATCTTAACATTTTTATTAAATTAAAGAATTTAAATCATGTTTTCTAATACTATAATTTTTCTTTACATCAAAAGAGATAACATATTTTTTACTCTAGTGCTCTTTTATAAAAGCTTCATATAAGTCTTAACATATCCATTCACATTCCCAAAACATACCATTGTCGTACCTAAAATTTACCGATGGCATACCCAAAACGTTCCGGTACGCACCCAACAATTGAAAAAGTACCTAGTACGTACCGACACCGTACCCGTACCTGGTACATGTACCGCAACATTTTTGGAATACTCGTGCTTCATAGGGTAGCAATGAAGAGTCAGTAATGAGTTATTAATTCTTTTTAGATTAGTCTGGTAAGGTCGGACGGTGGCAACTATTTAACCTAATCTCATTCTTGTAACTTGACTATTATAGTTCAAGACTTGATCCAATATATAACATGGGTTTGTAAGCAACTAGGGACTGATGCATCAACTAGTGAGAGGTGGCGCTCAGAGAATGCCCTTATTATGACCTAGTTGATTAATTCAATGCAGACCGCTATTAGTCGTATTTTCTTACTAGAATATATTGCTCATAAAACTTGGATAACTGTAGCACATACCTATTTACATGGGGTAACGATGCTCAAGCCTATCAGTTACAGAAGAAGATCCGTGGGTTGAATCAGACTCATCGTTCTCTTACTGAATATTATGTTGAGTTGAGTAATTTGTGGTAAGAGCTTGATTAGTATAAGAGCTTTCAGGCTGTACGTTCATAGGATGTGATCACTTTTTAGGCAATGGTGGATAAAGGATGAATTTATGATTTTCTTGCTAGCCTGAATATGGAGTACGATTAGATTCGAATTTTAAGTTTTAGGCTGCTATCCTTTTCTTATAGTGCGAGAGGCAGCAGAGGCTTATGCTTACGCTTAGCAGGAGGAGAGCCTATGCAGTGTTATGGTGCATCCTCCCAGTTAAGATGGGTCAGCTTTAGCTGTGCCTCCTGCTCTTCCAATGGTAGATCAAGCCAGTCTAAGTCCCAATGTTGATCGAGACTTTTTACACTCTGATTATTGTGGGAAAGACTGATATAATAAAGAGCACTGTTGAAAGTTGTATTGTCATCCTAATCACGGGCGTGGTGGTAGTAGTGGTGGTAGTACTGTACATCCTTGTGCTCATGTCGCTGAGACTTCCCAGGGTATTTCTAGTGACTCTACCTCTTTTTCTTAGGAAGAATTGTAAACTCTTAGACGTTTGATGGTTTGTCTTGACACTTTTCCTACCACAACTTCTGATCCACCTTCTTCTTCAAAAATTGTCTCACCCAATATTCCCACAAGTGCACTCAATGTTTTTTCTTCATCTTCTTGGATTATTGACTCTGGAGCTACTGACCATATGACAGGTTGTTCTAACTTTTTTCATTCTTATACTCCGTGTTTTGGTATGGATAAGGTTAGAAGCGGTAGTGATTCTAAATACACTACAAAAATTGATGAGTACACACATCTACTAAATACACCCACCTGGGCCACCTCCAAAATTTTAAAAATTAACTCTTACTTTCTACACCCACCTTAATACCTAAAATATTCTCATCTCGTACCTCCCAAACCCTAACCCTATTCACCCCACCCTAACCACCCTCCCCTCTGCAACCTCACCCCCACCGCCCCACTCTCCTGTCCTCTTCTCCCCTCCTCTCTGTACCACACTCTTCTTCCTGCTTCTCCTCTTTTCTCCTTCCATCACTCTCTCTGTACCACACTCTTCTCTCTATTCTATTGTCTTTCTAGAGAACATGCCTCCATGTGATATTGTCTTGGCAAATAGCTGTAGAAATTTTTGATTTTTCCAACATTAGTAAGACTGGAAATTGAAGATGAACTAGAACTTCAGTTTTTAGAGGTTAATCCTGTTGAATCCTTTTATATAGATATAAATGTCTTAGCAGCAGTGGACCATAATGAGCTCAACTGGCAAAAACTCAGTTTTTCCTCAGGAAATATTAAAAGCACTCCAGTTATTGCCTTCCTTGATAAAGGAATTGCAGCTTCCATCTTGAATTCGTCTATTCTTCCTCCTCTGTAGGAATCATGTTTTAGCCCATTCAGAGCTACAATGGCAGAAAGCTCTTCTATTACTCATTAGTATGCCCATCTTCGTTCAAATATTTCGAGGGTATACTTTTATAAATAAGGTTTAGAACTTAGCTTCACTAGGTAAAAACCTTCTTAGCCTGTGTTTGGACTAGCTTTTTTTAGTGGCTTTTAGGCTTTTTGGCTTTTTTGTAAAAAAGTAGGTGACAAATCATGGCTTTTTTGTGGGAAAAAAGTGGAAAAAGCTTAGCTTTTTTTTGACTACCCAAACCGAGTGGCTTTTTTTTGGCATTTAAGCCAAAAAGCTTGGCTTAAAAGCCAGGCAAACACAGGCTCATTAGATTTGATATTCGTCATTCTTTCAAGAAAATCTCCTGGATTTCTAATGGTCTGAAATACAGAAATTATTATTCTGACCTTGGACCCAACTTTCTCATGTTTGCCCGGTCGAAGCTGTGCGTTTTTATCGCTAATTGTTGTGCAAATTCTCAATTTGAATTTCATTGCAAAATTTTTCGTTCTTTATGGGAAATCATGTTTCTTTAAATTTCACAAAAGCTAGCCATTGGGGTGAACCTAGAAAATTGACTGGTTCTCCTAGGATTTGATCAACTATGCAAATAAAGGGCTTACTGAACCCACTACATCTCAATGGTCTCCTTCAGCATTTTGTGTAACATGTTAACAAAACAAGCTAGAAGTAAGCTTGGGTTGGTAATAAATTATTAACCTCTCAATCATTTTCTAAATCGATGATAAATTCTATCTTCCAAAATAGGAGGTATATTTTAGAATTTTCCATAGGCTCAAATTCTTTTCAAGTTTGATCTCTAAGTAAGTTTCTAGAGACTTTGGACTTCATCCTGCTATAGATAAAAAACATGATCTAATCACCATTGTCATTGGAATGTAATGCCTTAGGAAAATGATGGACTTAGGATAATGAGTTGGGTTGGTTCAATTTGATGCCTATCCCAAAATTGGTTTTCTAATATTTGTATCTAAGAACCGAACCATGTCTTTTTATAAAACGATTTAAATCGAAACTAAGGTTTGTTTGAGATTTCTATTCCACAACCATTTTTAAGTCAGCTAAATTATAGATTTATTGCCTGGACTTTTTGCAAGTTTTCATTGCCATCCCCCGTCTTTTTGTTCTTCCGTTCTACTCCTCAAACTTCTATATCTATACAATTATATTAAAGGAGAGCACCTACTTGGTATCACCTTTTTTTGAAGCTGTGTAGAATTTTGTATTGGACAAAAATACCCTTTAAGTTTTTTCTCTCATTATCTTGACATTATTATTCTATTACTTTATTTCTTTTAACTATTTTAATATTTGTATAATTAACTTACACACGCATTGTGTGTGCCAAATCACTGGTTCAAAAGAAAGCTAACATTTGAAGATAGGCTAGGAAGTTGCTTTGTTACTTGCAACAAAATCCAATTCATTCACATGTAAATTGGAAATTTCACTGAGCTTTTGTCCTTTTTTTTCCTTTTAATCTCAAGTGAGATTGAACTTCATTTCGCGATGGTTTCCTCTATCCATTTTTCGTTTCACTCCCAGGCAAATTTGTTTTTATTGGTTTAAATCTTAAAATGTATATATGTTATTTTAAGCATTTAAATCACCCGATGTTCATGTACTTTCCCATAGGCATCCTTCTGACTAACCCATTTCACATTAACTAAAATCATCTCAAAAGCAAAGCGTGTGGTGTAAAATTACCTTCAGTAAGAAGAATGAAATTCCACAGGGGTCCAATAAAACATTCAACAAATATAGGGAAGAATTGATACTCTAACTCCCAATGCAAGAGCATGAATCTAAATGAGGAGGCTTTCAAAAGGTATTGAACCTCCCAATCAAATGAATCGCAACATTCGTAATGATCAACTCTGTGGAGCGCTATCGCTTCGTTAGATAAGAAAATTCCACCCTAGAATAAAAGGACTTTATAATGCTATAGAAGCACACACTTTTTCGTCCACAACAACAAGCTCTTTTGGTTCTGGCTAGCCGGTCCAGTTCTCTAGGTTTGACCGCAGTAACTTTAGACTGTGTGAATTTAAATAGGAAAAACTACACATTGGGGAGAACATAAAAGTTGAAAAGACACGCTAAATATACACTGTCAACATGGAAAGAACTTGGCATTTCATATTTTCTTAATATAGTTTTATTCGGTTTTATTCAAATTTTGTGTAATGGTAAGAACTTGGTGGCAAGGGGAAGGGGGAGGGAGGGGCCACTCTCTTAGTGCTCGTTTGGCAAACTGGCTTAAAGCTGCCTTTTTGGCTTAAAGCCCAAAAAGCCTCGTTTTTCAACCCCTAGATTTTACTCTATTGGCCTTTTGGCTTTGCTGATAACAATTTTCAATTTTATCATTTGGTTTTTTAGCTTTTTGGTTTTTTGGCTTTTCTGTTTGACAAAATTTCATTTAGGCTGAAGGGCAATATTGAAATTTTACATCCGGCTTATTTGGCTTTTTTGGTGGTTTAAAAGTTATTAGTTTCCCAATCAAACGAACTTTTGGCTTTTTAGCTTAAAGTGGCTTAAAGTCAAAATGTTTGCTTAAAGTCAAAAAGCCGGCTTAAAGCCAGGTTGTCAAACGAACACTTAATCTTATCAATGTCTTCTGAAATTAGAATAATTTTTTTGTACTTTTCCTCTATTCCATTCAAATTAAAGACTACATCCTTGTTCTAGATGGCTACAGTTAAATTTTTTTAGCCATCTTGTCAAATGCTTGGGTTTAAATCAATGGTTTGTTGTTTTCTCCAGATATGGATTTTCATACCAGCCTATTCACTAAGTTTCACTGTCTGGTTCAACAATATGGAATCATATAAATACTAAATGATAATTGGAGAACCAAAAATTGATATTATCAGAATGCAAATTTCCACAGTACTAGCTCCAGCTCCATAGTACGAGCTAAGTTGAAAACTCTGGAGACGAAATCTTACTTTCAAAGAAGTCAAAATTTTCTTGGCATTATTTTATATGGTTGATGCCTAATGTGCATGTTCAATGCCATGACATTGATTTGGTTGCAACCCCGGGAGATCTTTACTTATATACCAATCTCAATGCCTAGATTATCCACAACTATATCATGTTTTTTTTTTTAAATTTTTTTTATGAGCCCTACTTTTACGATGATGTTAATCATGACCATCTGATTCACCGTGTTTTGGTTAAAAACATACAGGTATAAGCTTTTTCGGTATATGTTGCACTGTCCTAACTCTAACGATGTCATTAATATTGACTGAATGAAAGAGACTAGTCATAGCTTCTATTGTAGACCATATGAAGAAAATATGTGGATCAATGTCACTACTCTTCTCCGCATCATTTACTAAAACATTGTGATCTCATTATTGCCTATTATAGCAAAACCATCCATCAGAGATGGTCCTCCCGATTATGAAGTCAGAATTCTGGATCTCGTGAGTCAGCCTTATGTTGATGATTGTCAAGCTGCCATATAGCAACAAGGATAGTCTGGACTTGACCTTATTAGAGAAAGGGGGATGGGCCTGTAAAATGATGCAGGATGATATAGATGTATGTAATATAGATGTAAGAGATAGAACCAGTGCTTAATATAATTAATATGAATAGTTGTGGGTTGAGATTGGTAATGAATGTAATATCATGCAGCTCTTGAGAGTTCTGTGACTCCCTTAAGCTCTATACGAGTGCCAATGTGCTAGATAAGCAGATTGTTCCGCCCTAAACCTGTGCTTCAATTAACTTCGTATAGAATTATCTAGTGTTCCAAGTATATTTTCTTGGAGTGTACGATCCATCTTCCATTGTGGTTGTATCTCCTTTCTTATTGGAAAACTAAGTGAAGCCTTATTGAAAATAAGGCGGAGATTGGACAACAACATTAAAGTAACCATTGAGTACTCCCCATTACCGAACCACAAATGTCTATATCACTTAACCACAAATGGAACACACTACAAGTTTGAAAAAAATAACTTGCGCTTGAATTATAAAATAAAAGCAATGGAATTTATACCTATTAATCCTTGCTCCCTTGGGTTTTTTAATTTTAGTAATTCTAAATTTCAAAACTTCCATTTTGTGAGTAAAAACTTCTAAAATAAATATTAGGTCTTTATGTTTGTACTTTTTTCTAGTACGCAGAATGTGAAATTAGTTTTCCTACTATTTTGATATGATAAAACAAGTAATTATTAAAATGTAGAATGTGTACTACTTGCATGTCACAAATTAGGGCCCAATTAGGCCGCTTAAAAGCTGCTCATTTATATTCCTCTTTTGTGCATCGAATTCTTTGAGCCGTATTGGAGAAAAGATAACCACCAAATATGCCTAGGCCCATACGCATGTGAGTTCATGAGTGTGTACTTATTGCTACCTAGAGATGGAGGCTCTGTTCCCCCGCTTAAAAAATGCATGTTTCTCTTTCACTTTTGTTCACAGAATTCGTCGCACTGCTTTGAAGAGGTTGAATCACCAAATGTACCTTGCTACGAATGCTTGTGGCTTAAGCTTTTCCAAAAGAAAAGCCATCTCACCACTGACTTCATTGCATGTATGTTTGCTACTGTTCTCTTTGCCTGATGTAAGTGGCAGTTAGAATTGTGATCATTTCTCAAAGTTAATCTTGAATAGTGATAAGGCAATAATGGTATCTTTTGGTCTTTTATGTTCTGATAGTTGATTCTAAATGAGCTCATATAAGTATAAACCTAGTTTTGGGCCTATGCATTTGATTGAGATCAAATTACTGTCTAAATAAGGGTTAGCTGGATTGCAGTTTTTCAGGCTAGAACCTACCAACAGCTAAAATGTTTTGCCACCCTGCCTTCAATTTTCTAGCCTGCTTGGGGAAACATTTGGAATCTTTTCCGCCTTTCCTCTAGTTAAGCTTGTCTTGAATATGAAAAGACATTAGCCAACACAAGGCCAAATAGTAGACATAAATTGACTAACTCAAATTTTTTTTTTATAATCCCAGTTGTCAACAAAAAATACAATATTCTGAAGTGTTTTGCTGTGTGGAGCCGGGACCAATGAAGAATAAAATAATTTATAGGCAAATATATTTTCTTGCAATTGGGATGGCCATGTCAAGAGTACATGTTTTTCTTGGATACATGTTGTTAGAGTGTATTTTATGCTACTCACTGTATTTTTGTAATTTGTCTTTGATGCTAATAATATAAATATACGTGGAGTCTAAGGGATGATTAAGTCTGTTGGATTATTATTTGTCTCTCCCTTCTTCTCAATCTGTCTTCCTCATTTCCTTCCTTCAAATACTAAATCTATATTTTACTACTCAACTTGGTATCAAAACAATCCAATCCAACCCTAAATAAAGTTGCAAAACTCGGAAACCAGTTTTTGGATGTTCTTGGTGTGCTGGCGTCTTCAGTCGCACGATAACATCAGCATGATGTCATAACCTATATGGACGATGACTACATAGCTTGAATCGTCTTGATCTCCTGGTGATTATGGTGATTTTTGTAGTTTTTTAAATCCATCTAAGGTGTTTTTCATTTTTTTCGATTTTTTTTTTGAAACTTTAAACCCTAGTTTTGTGATCTACCAATCGCGCATTTTTTCATTGGTTTATTTAACACCCAAAGTTTCAAATAATTATTTTGTTCATTGTAAATAAATAAAAATAGATTAATAGTTATTTTTTGAGAAAAGTAATCATATTAAAGTTTGATAAGATCTAAAAGTAAAAAGAAAAAAATGTAGAATAAAATAAATAAAAACTAAAAGATTATGCGTGGATTACCAAATGATAAAGTAATATAATTCAAAGGGAGAGTTTTTAGGATGTGAATATTCTATCAGAAATAAAAAGTTATTAGATAAGCAAGAATCGGCATAGAGAGTAGAATTTAGATTCTACATCTATCTATATATAGTGAAGAGAAGTTAGTAGTGGCGAATATCCATGGATTTCTCCGGTGATGGAGAAGAAAGAAGAGAGAGGAAAAAAAAATGAAATGGAATGGAAACGAAAACGGAACCAAGTTGGAGATGTGCTGAATGTTCATGGCTTGGCGCACTTACGAGTGCTACGGTGCATCTTAGTTTATTCGACTCAATTGGGTAAGTTTATTCTTATGTTTTTCGACATGTAAAATTTGATTTTAGGGTTATTTGGATTAAATTCTTATCTGAAAATGTTGATATAAATTAAGTGATAAAGATTATAAGTTTAAGTAGTTAATTGATAAATCAACAATGTATTTTGACTCGATTGTTGCAGTATTTTAGTATGTTATCGTTTGAACCTAAATTGAGATAAGTAATGGTCTCGATGTCATTCAATATTACATATTGAATAAAAAATAATAATAAATATCTTAAAAAACGATAGAAAAAAAAGATAACTAATATAATTGGTCTTTTCAATCCGGCCTAAAACACACGGCTAGAGGATCAAAGAGACTCTCAACGGGAATTAAGAAGTAAACTCTCGCTTTGAACTCCATGCGCAATAAACCAAACATGCTTTAGCCAGAGAAAAAGCCTTTCTGTCAGTAAGCTGGTGTCCTCATTGAGCTTCAAATCGAGATCAATGGCAAAATTCTCCCCACTATCCCAACCTGGAGAACATGAAGACACAAGTATGTCTCGCACCATACCCATATGATAACATGTGATTAATATTCCATTTGGGAACCCCAACCAATCCTGAAATGGGAGGTGGTAGGATACAACAAGGAGAGAACGCCACATTCTTGTGCCGATACCAGTGTCTATTATAATGAGGACGTATGTGCTCTGGTTTTGCTGAATATCTACGAAAACCTACTTCATGAACTCTCATAGAGAGCTGTAGAGACGTCAATCCAAGATTTCGAAAAACCAACATCTACACAATTGGTTGCCTCGTCGATTATATCATTTTGACACTATTCGGGGATAACTCACAACCGTGAATTCAGAATTGGATTTTTTTTGTGAACTTAAGACTGCCTCCATCACCAGATTGAGGGGAGCTCGAGCGGCATTAAGAATAGCTTATAAAATGGGAACTAGCCAACGAACCCTAGCTCTTTTAGGTCCTGCCATTCCTGCCTATTTATCATTGTCAACTCGGGAATCGACTAGACCTTACTTTCTCTTTCAAATGAATTGATTCGCCAGTTTATGAGCTCACATAGCCGAAAGCCAACGCTATATCTCTAGCTATGACTCTTGGCTCAATATTGAGATATCTGGTCACCACATCAAGAATGAAGTAGTACGATTGGCAGTGTTAGAAAGAGAGCTTTAGTAAATTATTGCTGCTTAGCGAAGTGAGGTACAAAGCACCTTTCTGCTCTTTGCTTCACGTATTCTGGCTTGAAATCCACTTCTTTGACTGTCTTCTTTGTACTTGTTTGGAATCTTTCTCTTGGTATGAGGTTTGGAACCCCACTTTTTCTCTTGAGCTTGCTTGGATATAGTTGGGTGGTTCATTGCCTCGTGCGCCTTTCACTCATTTCAAAGCCCCCTTGTCTGAAATGCAAGAGAAGGAAGCCTCAAAGGTGAATGACTTACAAGAAAGCGCTCTTTTAGGGGCAGTAATACATACGGTATTTTTTGTGACTGGTTATATTGCTTCGGATTGTGACCGCAAATCCTAGATTGATGATTTGAAGACGAGCTTGCGAAGTGCAGTGTTAGAACGTCACACCGGTAAAGCTATTTTGTCTCTCCCTTCTTCTCAATTTTCCTCACCATCTTCCTTCAAACCCTAATTCTTTATTTTAATACTTGGCTCTTTTTTTGGGGGGGGGGGGGGGGGTTGAATATGTAAGTGATATTATTAAATGTATGTATATAATATCTGTAGATAGGTCCATTAGCTATAAAGGCCCATTAGAGTTTTGCTGTGCACACCTTTGTAATTATTATATATATTGGATCTCTCCAATTGAGAGGCTAAGCCTTCTAATAATCTATTATTATATTTTTACATTTACATGATATCAGAGCTAAGTTAAGCAAAATCCTAACCTGTCTTTTTGTCGATCCAGCTTCGGCAAGGCCTGTTCTTGAGTTTTTGGTGGTCGGCAAGGCTTGTCCTTGCAGTTCCGGCGTCGGCAAGGCTTGTTCTTGAGCTTTTGGTGGTCGGTAGGGCCTGTTCTAAAGCTTTCGGTGGTCGGCAAGCCCTACTCCTGAGCTTTCGGTGGTCGGCAAGGCTTGTCCTTGCGGTTCCGGCGTCGGCAAGCCCTATTCTTGGTATTCGGTGGTCGGCAAGGGTTCGACTGAAGTGTTTGACAGTCGACAAGGGTTCGACGAGGGTCCATTGAAGTCGGCAAGGGTCCAGTGAAAGGTTTCGGTGGTCGGCAAGGGTTCGACTGAAGTGGTGTTTGACAGTCGGCAAGGGTTCGACGAGGGTCCAGTGAAGTCGGCATGGGTTCGGCAAGGGTTTCGGTTGGCGTCGCCTGAGAGATTACCAGTTCTCTTGTTTGGTTACTGTTCCGCTACTATTCGGTTACTGTTCGGCTACTGTTTTGCTTGAGAGGTTATCAATTTTTTTGTTACTGTTACTAATTTCACTGTTGCAACTCGATGATTTATTTATTGATTCTTGTGACGTATTGCAATGACTGAGGGAATCCCGTCCAGTGGATCTAGCCTCTCTAAAGGCTCACAGAGCAGTGTTACATAGATTATTTCTTCATCATCACGACTTGTGGATGAAAAACTTGAAGGTACTGACTTTCCA
>JAULJZ010184268.1:0-21944 GCA_032270985.1 Heliamphora pulchella | reverse complement strand
AGATGGATCACCAATGATTAGATCTTTCGGGTGACCATGAGCGTACCTCCACTCTTTTGGCAAATCAGAATTTTTTGTATTTTCAGATTCTGCAATCTGTTGGACTGCATTATGCTATGAATTTGAAGCTTCCTCTTGATTTGACACTTCTTTATATTTGATGAAGATATCTTCAACACATTTTTCTAAATCTAAAAGGTTATCTTTACAAAAATCATTTGAAGAACAAAGGTTAGCTTCATCAAAGATAACATGTATAGATTCTTCAACAACTATGGTTCTTTTGTTGAAAACTCTATATGCTTTGCTAGATATAGAATATCATAGAAAAATACATTCATCAGATTTTGCATCGAACTAGCCCAAAAGTTCTTTGTTGTTGTTTAAAACAAAACATTTGCACTAAATGGCGCGAAAATAACTGATGTTAGGTTTTCTTCCATTCCATAGCTCATATGGGGTTTTCTTGAGAGAAACTCTTATTATAACTATGTTTATGATAAAATAAGCGGTATTGACAGCATCGGCACAAAAGTATCGTGGTAGATTATTTTCACAGAGCATAGTTCTAACCATTTCTTCTAATGTCCTATTCTTCCTTTCAACAACTCCATTTTATTGAGGGTTATAGGAACAGAGAAGTTATGGTTAATACTATTTTCATCACAAAATTTTCAAAATTCTTGTTTTCAAATTCTTTACCATGATCACTTTGGATACTTGTGATTTGAAAACTTTTTTCATTTTGAACTCTCCAAGACAATTTTGTAAAAAAGAAAAATGTTTCATCCTTATGAGCTAAGAATAGTACCCAAGTCTATATAGTGAAATCATCAACAATAACAAAGGCATATCTCTTGCGTCCAAAGCTTAAAGTCCTTGTTGGACAGACAAGTTCATATGCAATAGTTGTAATAGCCTAGAAGTTGAAATCTCATTTTTAGAATGAAAAGAATTTCTAATTTGTTTGCCTTATTGATATGCATCACACACTTTGTCTTTTTCAAATTTGATTTGGGGTAACCCAATCACTAATTTATTTTTTAAAATTTTAGAAATCAAGTTCATGTGTGCATGTCCAAGTCTTCTATGCCATAACCAACTATTATCACTCAAGGTGACTAAGTACTTAGTGTCATTCTTAGAAAGATCATTAAGAGTAAATGTATAAACATTTTCATGTCTTTGACCTTCAAGAATAACTTTGTTATTAGTTAAATTTTCAATAACACACTTAGCATGATCAAACACAATTTTGCAGCATTTGTCACAAAGTTGGCTTATACTAAGAAGGTTATGTTTCAAACCATCAACAAGCAAAACATTTTTAATAGAAGGGGAAAGAATTTTACCAATACAGCCAATTCCTATAATTTTTTCTTTGCTATTGTCTCCAAAAGTCACAAATTCATCATCTTCTGGCTTGAGAGATACAAATATCGATTTGTCGCCTGTCATGTGCCTTGAGCATGCGCTATCAAGATACCACATCCCCTCCTTGAATGAGGATTTGAGACACACCTGCAAGGAGAATTAAGTTTTAATTTTTGGTACGCAAATTTTTTTAGGTTCTTTAGTGTTAGTTCCTTGAGGATATGTTCCTTTAGGAACCCAAGCCTTCTTGACAGAACTGTTAGAGAATTTTCTGTGTGAACAGTGTGTGACAGTGTGTCCATGCTCATAACAGTGAAAACAAGTGGCATTTGTATGATTTGATGATACTTTGACAAAAATGTTACTTAAGAATTTTTGTTTCTTCTTGAGCTTATAACCAATTCCAACTTTGTCAAAAACATTTTTTTGCATAACAAGGAGTTTGTCCAAGTTGTTCTTTCCTTTAGTGAATTTGTAAAAAGTTTTTGTAAGATCTTCAACTTTTTCATTTAAGGCTTTGTTTTCTTCTTTCAAAATAGAACTTTGTTTTAGCAAAAACAGATTTTTCATTTTTTAAAATTTCAATTTCAGTTGAGGAAGAAAGAACTAGTTTTTTTAAAACAGAATTTTTTGCACCCATTTTTCTCAATTCATCATATAAATCTTCAAATACACTTTGCAATTCATCTAAAGAAAAAGGGTAAGGTGTTACCTCATTATTTTCTTTGGCCATGAGGCATAGATTTGCCACTTCATTTTTCTCCTTTTCATCATCAGAACTGCTATTATCACTTTCACCCCAAGCAACTATCATGGATTTTTTGAATCCCTTTTTGAATTGCTTTTTAAGCTAAGGGCATTCAATTTTGACGTGTCAAGACTTCTTACATTCGTAGCAGATTATTTCATCCTTCTTGTGATCTGCTTTGAATTTGCTAGAATCGCCTTTAAACTTGTTAGGCCCTCCTTTGTATCCTTCCTTCTTGAAAATTTTTCTTCTTCCTTGTTTCTTATTTCTAAGAAATCACTTGAATTTCTTTGTGATGAGAGCCATATCTTCATTTTCATCATTTGAAGGAGGATTCTTCTTCAGATTCTCCATCATGTGTTGAGGACTTGAAAGCGATGCCTTTCTTCTTTTTATTGTTGTCCTCTTCATCCATTTTGATATTCATCTCATGGGTCATGAGAGAACTAAGAAGTTCTTCTAAGCTAATCATGTTTAGGTCTTTCACTTCTTGAATGGCCGTGACCTTTGCTTCCCAACTCTTAGGCATGCACCTAAGAATTTTTTTTTTACCATCTTTGCATTAGAATAAATCTTTTTAAGAGATTTCAATTCATTTATAATGTCAGTGACGCGAGTAAACATATTAAAATTGTATCATCATGCTTCATTTTAAATAACTCATAGTTATGTACAAGCAGACTGATTTTTGACTCTTTTACTTAATTGGTACCCTCATGGGTAACTTCAAGTCTATCTCATATTTCTTTAGCTGTGTCACAAGTCGAGATCATATTGAACTCGTTTGGATCAAGTGAGCAATACAGGAGATTCATGGCTTTATCATTTTTTTTGTATCTCCCTTATATCGGTTTCAGTCCGTTCGGCCTCTAGTTTAGAGACAACAGCCCCTTTAATAGTTTTGGTGGGTCTTTTGGGTCCATTTATGATAACTCGCCAAATGTCGTAATCTACGGCTTGAATATAAATTTTTATTCTTGCCTTCCAATAGTTATAGTTTGTTCCATTGAACAGAAGATATCTATTGGTCGATTGATCTTCGGATTGGAAAGGTCCGATGCTAGTGGATGCCATATAAAACTCTTAAACTGTTAAGTCAAAGACAAGAGCCCAAACTCTGATACCAATTGTTAGAACTAGGCAACTCAAGAGGGGGTGAATTAGGTCTTTAAAAAATAAAAACAATTTAAATTTTTTTTTCAAAACTCTTTTAATATTGCAATCAAATAAAGCAAATATTTAAACAATGCAATTATTAAAAGATGAGAGATAGAGAGATAGAACTGAACGCCAAGAATTTATAGTGGTTCGGCTTTATCTTAGCATACGTCCACTCCGCAAGATCTCCTTTGAGTATTTTCACTATATAGAATATTTCATGTGTGTATTCCAAGTATTTACAATCTTCAAGATTTCGTTTGAATGAGCTGAATGTTTACGAGCACATTCACAAGTCTAACAGCTTCAAGAAGATCATATGAAAATAAGCTCATGTTTTTCTTCTAATCTCTCTTGAACTCTTCTTTGATGAGTTTCACTCACTTACTCAAAGGATAAATGATGACTTACCATTGAATACAATAAATGAAGAGTATTAGTGAAGAACTCTCACTCTCTTTACAGAAATAATTTACAATAAATAAGAAGGTAAAGAGAAATGAGGAACAAGAACTGGAGTTACAGCAATAAATATGAGCTTGAGATTTTTGAGATTAATTTGATCAATGGAACAGTAAATTTTTGTCTCCAGTTTGAGTAAATGCTGAGAAGTTACTATTTATATAAGTTATTGTGCATTCATGACTGTTGGAGGTAAGTGAGAGCAATAAATGCCAAAAATTCAGTCGTTGAGATCTGCAGCGATTTGATTTTTCGTTGCCGGTGTCGACACAAAGACTTTTGGTGTCGACACAAAGTGTCTAGGGCAGGATCCCTTAAGTGGTTGGGTCGACACAGATATTCTGAGGGGTCGACACAATTTTGCACTCTACCTTACCAACATCATGGTGTCGACACAATTGGATCCGGTGTCGACTCGTTTGAAACTTCAGCATCTAGAGGAACAACTTTGTGTCGACTCAACTTGCGCTTGGTGTCAACACTAACTTCTGCAGGAAGCCTCGGTTCTTTTGTGTCGACTCATCTTCAGTTGGTGTCGACTCATCTTCAGTTGGTGTCGACTCAAATGTACTTCAGAATTCGAGAGGAGGCGCTTGTGTCGACTCATGTCTTCTTTGGTGTCGACACTAAATTTTGCAGGCAGCCTCGGGACTTTTGTGTCGACTCATCCGTAGTTGGTGTCGACATCTCAAAATCTGCAGGTGGCCTTGGTTGTTTTGTGTCGACACAATTTATATTTGTGTCGACTCAAACTTCCGAATACCAAAAGTGATGATCACTTTTGTATCGACATAAAATTGATTTGTGTCGACTCAAATTGAGTCCTAGGAGCTTCGGCTCTTTTATGTTGACACAAACTATGTTTGTGTCGACACTAATTTTGATACTTGAAAATCAACTTCATAAAAAGGTTAGGGTGTCAAATCATTTGATCAAAGAGGTTGACACACTTGATTTACTTCAAGTATATTTTGCCTTAAAGTTTTTTGACTTAATTTTCAAACGGAATGAATACAAAATATTCTTTATTCAAGAATGCTAAAATGTTTGAACCTTTTTGAGATATATGTCATTTTTTTTGCTAAGGTGTCAACTTAATTATTCAAAATGTGTTAACACTTTCATTTTGAAAATATAAAATATTATCCATTTTAAATCCATTTATTCTTAGAAAATAAATTATCAAAATTATCAAAATCAAAATAAAAAGCCCTTGGGCTAACAGACTTAGTCATTTTAGACTAAGTTCTTTTGGTCTCTTTCTTTTTCTTCTCCTCTGGTATAGGATGAAACTTACATACAAGGGGCTAATTAGTTCGGATATATTTCGAACTTAGCCTTTTTAGGCTTTTTCTTCTCAAGTATGGGATTAAACTTTCATACAATGGGCTAATTAGTTCGGATATACTTCGAACTTAGCGTTTTTAGGCTAATTAGTTTGGATATACTTTGAACTTAACCTTTTTAGGCTTTTTCTTCCCAAGTATAGCATTAAGCTTCCATACAAGGGGCTATTAAGCTCGGATATATTACGAATTTAGCCTTTTTAGACTTGTTCTTCCCAAGTATAGGATTGAGCTTCAATACAAGGGGCTAATTAGTTCGGATATACTTCGAGCTTAGTCTTTTTAGGCTTTTTCTTTCCAGAGGGTCTAGCATGTTGTGCCTCCCAAGTTTTTGCGATAAAGAATGCTCGGAAAAAGTTCGATTTGTAGACAAGGATTTGAAAAAGAAAAAAATCTTACTGAATAATGGCGTTTTATTGCCAAATCTAAACAATTACAGAAAATTGAAATTTAAAAAATAAAATTTATGTAAGTTGTTTGTGTTCCATGGCCTAGGGATGGCTCTGCCATTCATGTCTTCCAAGTTATAAGCCCTTGTCCTTGCATTGGAAGTGACCTTATAGGGGCCCTCCTAGTCCGGTCCGAGCTTCCCATGGACCGAATCTTTCATGTGACCGAGGACCTTCTTGAGGACCAGATCTCCTCTATCGAACTCACGATGCTTAACCCTCCAATTGTATCCTTTAGCCAAAGTTTGCTAATAGGCTGCTAATTTAATGGCTGTCATAATCCTTTTTTCTTCGGATAAGTTCAAATCCATAGCCAAGTCCCTTTTTTGGTACGATCAAGATAGGTACACTGGTCAGCCTCTCCTTCAATGTTTGGAAGGTGAACTCACAACTGTCGATCCACACGAACTTAATCCATTTTCGCGTAAAACGTGTCATAGGTGCTGCAAGTCTAGAAAAGTCCTTCACGAATCATCGGTAGTAACCCGCCAAACCCAAGAAACTCTAAATCTCGAACACATTCTTTGGCCTCTCCCAGTCCATCACGGCTTCTATCTTAAAAGCATCCACTGCCACCCTATCTCCCGAAATCACATGCCATAAAAACTTAACCTCAGGCAACCAGAACCTGCATTTGTCGTACTTAGTGTACAAATGGTGTCCCTGCAGCAATTGTAAAGCGAACCTAAGATGTTGCTCATGCGCCTCCTCCGATGATGAATAAATCAAAATATCGTCCACGAACACAACCATGAATCGATCAAGGTAAGGCTGAAAGATACGGTTCATAAGGTCCATGAATGTCACCGGTGCGTTAGTTAGTCCAAAAGGTATGGCTAGAAACTCAAAATGTCCATAGCGAGTACGAAAGGCCATCTTCTGAATGTCCTCTTCCTTGACTCGCAACTGATGATATCCCGATCTCAAATCTATCTTAAAGAAGCAACACAAACTCTTCAGTTGGCCAAACAAGTCATCAATATGAGGCATGAGATATTTATTCTTAACAGTCACGTGGTTTAAATTTCGGTAGTCAATACACAAACATAAGGAACCATCTTTCTTCTTTGCGAACAACGTCGGAGCTTCCCATGGCGACACACTAGGATGAATAAAACCCGTGTCCAATAACTCTTGAACTTACACTTTCAATTCTAGCAACTCAACTGGTGCAAAATGGTATGAGGGCATAGAAACGAAAGTCGTCCCTGGGATTAGGGCAATGGAAAACTCCGCTTCCTGCCGTGGTGGAAGCACAAACAAATCGTTTGGGAAGACATCCAAAAACTCACAAACAACGAAAGGAAGCTCCCCACGAGTAGAACCAATCTCACTCATTGACAAACCAGAGAAAAAAAGGCTAAGGACACTACAGCTCTAGAATCAGAAGGTCTAGGCACCAAGCCGTCATCTCGACCACCCACGAAATAAAAGGACTCTCCTTTAAGAGTGAAAATGAACACCTGCTGTTGGTCACAGTCGATATATGCTCAAAAGGTGGTCAACCAATCCATTTCCAAAATGACATCGAACGAGGTCATATCAAGTATGATGAAGTCGAACAATAAACGGTGGTCGGCAATCTCCATCTCATAGACTCTATAAACGCGTCTAAAAAATGGTGGTCCCGCCAATCGGTGTTTCTACACAGAAGGCGCTACCTAAAACGTCTACATCTAGCCCCAATGCAGATGCAAATGCAGATGAGATGAATGAATGCGATGTTTCGATGTCAACGAGACCACTAGCCCATGAGCGGTACATTAAGAAAGTACCTTGGATGATCAAAGGACTGGCTGTGGCATCTGGCACGGTAGGTGCCACTAACGTACTAGGCTCCACGAGGGCATACACTCTCCCCTGATTCCCCTAATTTCACCCACGGCTTCCCCTGGCTGCCAACTGTCTCACTGACTGGGCTGAAGTAGCCCCTCTCGCCATCCTCATGGAATGTACTCCCGATTGTTGTCACGACTGCCCGCAGCCCTATTGCCCCTGTGGCACCTGTCCTGACTGTGCTCTAGTAGCACTCTGTACACTCCCTCCCTAAAGGCAATCCCAGTGCACGTGGCCCACCTAGCCACACTTATAGCAAAAGTATAGGGCCTTCTTCTAGATCTGACTCGGCTACTGCTCCTGTTGTGGGCACTCTCTAATATGATGCCCCAGCTGCTTGCACAGGAAGCAGATTAGACCTCGGTGTTTAGAATGTCCCGACGAACCCATCGATGGTGTGGGCACCGATCGTGGCTGCGGTTGGGACCCCATAGGATAAGAACTAGCTCCTCCTGATTTCTGCCTTTTTAACTAGCACCCTTCTAACTACGCGCTAGAACCCCCTTGATGCGACTTGCTCTCTCTAATCTTTTGGCTCTCTGCCATGGCATTCTCAACCCGAATGGCGGCCTCCATCAACTCAGTATAGACTCAGAAGCCCAAAGCTACAATCTTGTCCTTAATAGCGGGCTAAAAACCTTGCTCAAATTGTTTGGTGCGCGACTCTTCTATTGCCACCATTTCAAGTGCAAACCGCGATAGATTCGCGAACTTGGCCTCGTACTGGACCCCAAATAGGGTACCCTGGATGAGGGAAAGAAACACCACATGTTAGGTATCTCTCGACGACTCTGGGAAATACTTCTCCAAGAAGACCCTAGTGAAAGTGGCCCACGTGCCCTCCATAGTGGTCTTGGCAAACTTCCACTACTCTCTCACGTCTTCCCAAAGTTGGAACACCACCAACTTTATCCATAATTCATCCTCCACAATCTCTTGGGTATCAAAGATTGTCGTGGTTACCTCTAACCACTTCGTAACAACTTTGGGGTCCAGCTCCCCAAAAAAGATTAGAGGATCTAACCGTTGAAATTCTCTCATTGCTACCGTGGCCCTTGGCTCGAAAACTCTTGCTCCAACCCTAGCTGCCTCGGTCAAAGCTCTCATCGTAGTGAAGATCATCTAAACAATGTCAATGCCACCCTCTTGTTCCTGTGGGGTGTGCATGTCCCTTTCTTCCAAAACCAGGGCACAAGTACAACCCCGGTTGCGACCTCAGCCCCTACCCCGTCTTGGCAACATTGCTCTATATATAAGAAGGAATAAAGAGAGGTATCAATACCATGGTCCAAATCAATTGTCTCTCACAAACAACATTGCTTTCATCATGTTATCCGAGCACACATACCACATCATCAACACATCTCACGTAACGAGGAGGATTAATTGGAATGACGGGTCGATCCGGGTAACTCGTTTAGATTTCTAGTTAGAACGGACATCGGCCAAATGCCTTTCTAACTCAAACCCTAAACTAGTCGACCGGACGCCCAAGGGTAAGATACATCATCTTAGAAATCCAACCTCCATACCTATATAACACATAACATACAAACATCAAGTTACTTCAAGATAAATCATGCTAACACACAATACAATTTATAATGCCCCGATTCACATCAATGCAACTCTCACGCAATGGTTCAACTATTCCTACGACACCTCGGTATTCGAACCTACAACTTTGATACCAATTTATAATGCCCCGATTCCATAAACATAGAAACCCAAACTATTCACTAGAGAAAACCCAGAAAATAAATGTCTTGTCAAAACTAAACCATGATTTGTAGTAAAAAGTACACCAAAGAAGGTTTGAAAATCTTAAGTAAATAGCCCCTTGAAGAATAGTCTTCAAAACAAAAAAAGGTGAAAATTAACCATAACAGTCAGACCACTCGATCGGTCTCAAAACCGATCGATCGATCTATCACTGCCTGCAGCAGTTTCACATAGTAACTACGAAAACGAGAGGTTACATTAACCACTCGACAGATCGAAAGATTGGTTCGTCAAGCGGTCCACTCCTAAACTCTTTTCTCAAGTCTTGTTTCAAAAGTTGATTTCCCACATCAAAATATTTGTAAAGATAAGCCTTTCATACAACAGTTTTGATAAGTATAAGAGCAAAAGAGTAGAGAAAATATTTCAAAACATTCCCAAACACTGGAAAACCATAGCCCATCCATCACATGGCCCTTGAAACGATAACTACGTCCTTCTACGCATGCAAAATATGAATTTATGACCTCAAGGTCTTACAACAAGGGTACACCGACCCACTAGTGATCACAATGAAGTATTTAAAAGAATTACATTAAAAAACGTTGAACTCTTAAAAGATTATACAATGCATATAATTCTCTCAAATACTCCAGCAAAACAAGGGACCCCGAAACCCATCCCTTAATCCATAGCCATCTATTTGCTATCACCTAAAAGGTTGTCAAACATCATGAGCCGTGGCTTGTAGTAAAAAGACTAATAATGAACATGAACATAACATGTTAGTATGGACATGCAAAATGTAACACATAGTTTCGTTGTAAGATAACCTCATTTTCCATCCAAATCAAATTCACATAACCGGTTTTTCTTATAAAAGCTAAACCCCTTTATCTCACACAAGTCACACAAACATACCCACGTTATCCACCATGTTCATATTCTAACCAACTCGTGGTTCACAATCTAAGAGCCGACGCCGAACGAGCTTATAGACCCACGCCGCGTTACTACCGTCCAGACCACGCGAGATCCACTAAGTAACGGTGCATTCTATAACTGGCCTTGACTAACGCCTTGTTCTCGGTTATTAGCCGAATGACAGGTCACCCAATCTACGCAGCTTTTTGGTCTTTCACCGAGGAGCTATTCAAGCCCAACTTAAATGATCATTGAATCCAAATCGGTCCTTTTTAAATCATCAAAACAATATACCAAGCACGAGTTCAACCCAAGAATGATTCCTCTCGTCAACACCTAACACGCTTAGGATTAATAATAATTACCCAAGTCACAATGCCATTATATTCATATATCCCAGTTTTAATTGGCTTAAAACTCTAAGTATTCATTTCATCATTCCATTTACCCTCAAATTCATAGTGTTCATACAAGACAATAGGTTCCCATAACTCCAAGTTTTCAATTCATTCATCAATTTCATCATTTGGACCTTTAACCCCAAACCCCCTAATTTTCTTGAGTTTTGCCCAACTTATACCCTAGTTTTCAAATTCGCTAAAATAGTGAGTCTCAAACGAATATCCCATGATAGATTTATAACAATCCAATTGGAAACCCAAGATTTAACATATTTTAGCATCAAACCCTAGCTCAAGGTTCCAAAAACACAAATTTCATGTTCTCATGTATATATAATCAAATATACAACTCATGTTAAGCAAATATTCAAGAATAGTCATAAATCCTACCTCTTTGGTGATGAAAACACAAGATTCAAACTCTAGGAAGCTTCAATCCACCAAGTCTCCTACCATGAAATTAAAGACGAGCTTCTAACGCATGTCGTCACTTTCCAATGGGTGCTCACTTGGTGGAAAGACAACAGACTCACTCTAGAAGAGCAAGGAATGGTTCAAAGGGCCACCAAACCCAACCATAGGGTTTAAAGTTTCGTTCTAGAGAAAGGAGGAGATGAGAATGAGAAACACAACACAAATTCCGAACTTAAAGCTGCCTTCTGCGATAGACCGCTCAATCTGTCTCGAGACTGATCGATTGGTCTTTTGCTGGAATGCACACCAAGAAAAAGAAATGTACACAAGATCTAAATTTTGTTCCGACGTCTCAATGTTCATTCAATCAATCCACAATAATTACTTTTATGCATACCCGAGCACATAACAAAAATATCAACAACCAAACTCACGATCGAACTTTTAATCTTTTCCTTTCCCAAGTTTAAACATTAATTCACACGGTTTAATTAATTGTTTCAAATTAAAAGAAAATGGTCGGGTCCCTACAGATGTATTTTTAATCCATATACATGCATAAATAACATAAAAATTAATATTTTTAACTTTATATTAATACAAAATTTTCATATTCAAAAATTACCGAAACCCAAATTATCCCTCAATTAAATTTCTCAAACTCCTGCGCACATCGTCAGATCTAGCAAAGCTTATTAAAAAGCTATCGGCCCCACTGGCCACACATATATAACAAACATATCAGCTCAAAATTAATACTGCATCGATAAATTATCACATAATATTTAATTATTAAAATTTATAACGAGACCGGATCTCACAGCTACAAACTTCATTTTGATGAGTCTTAGCCTGTGTTTGGACTAGCTTATTTTTAAAAAAATTTGGCTTAAAAGTAAAAAAAAAATCAATTGGTTTGGCTTATTAGGCTTTTTTTTACTTTTTTTTTATTTTTTCTACATGATTTAACATATACTTTTTTACAAAAAAGTCAAAAAACTTAAAAATTACTAATAAAAAAATTAGTCCAAACACAAGCTTGCTGTTCATACTCCAAAGTACACTTTTGCTTTCCCGGTCGGCTTTCTCAGCCTCACAGGGGTGTATACCACACTCGAGCGGTGAAGGAATTTTGTGAAGATAACTTAGTTGATATAGAAAAAGGTGTTGAAGATATCTTTATCAAAGAAAAAGAAGAACCAAATCAAGAGAAAATTTCAAATCCTCAACAAATTAAAGTCCAACAGGCTGCTGGATCTTCAAATCCTGAAAATTTAGATTTTCCTAACGAATGGAGGTATGCTCATGGTCACCAAAAATATCTTATCATTGGTGATCCATCTCATGATATCAAAACTCGATCCTCTCTACTTAATGTTTGTGGTAATCTAACAATTCTTTCCTAGACTAAACCAAAATATTTTGAGAAAGTCGAAAACGATAAGTTTTGGACATTGGCTATGCAAGAAGAGCTTAATTAATTTGAAAGAAACAAAGTTTAGACTTTAGTCCCAAGACTTAAGAACACTCCATCATTGGTACAAAATGGGATTTTAGAAACAAAATAGATGAGTAATTCTTAGGAACAAAGCTCGATTGGTAGTCCAATGTTACAATCAAGAATAATGCATCAATTTTGATGAGATTTTTGCTCCTGTGGCTAGAATTGAAGCCATTAGAATGTTGCTTACTTTTGCATGCTTTAAAAACTTCAAACTCTATCAAGTGAATGTCTAAAGTGCCTTTTCAAATGGTTTTATCTCGGAGGAATTTTTTGTGAAACAACTTCCTGATTTTAAAAATTCAAATTTTTTAAACCATGTTTACAAACTTACCAATACTCTTTATGGTTTAAAGTAAGCACTTAGAGCATGGTATGAAAAGTTAAGAAAATTCTTAATTGAAAATGAATTTTTAAGAGAAAATATTGATACCATTCTTTTCATCAAGTCTTAAGGAAATGATATATTAGTTGTCCAAATTTATGTAGATAATATTATTTTTAATTCAACTAACGAATCTCTTTGCAAAAATTTTGCTAAGTGTATGCAAGGAGAATTCGAGATGAGCACGATGGGTGAGCTCAACTACTTCCTTGGACTTCAAATTAAACAAACTTAAGAAGAAATCTATATCAATCAAGCTAAGTACACACGGAACATATTGAAGAGATTTAACATGCTGAAAGCAAAATCTATGGAAACTCTGATGTATCTTACAATAAAGCTTGACAAGGACGAAGATAGTATAAAAGTAGATGAAAAGCGATATAGAGATATGATTAGATCTCTATTATATTTAACTGTTAGCCATCATGATATAATGTTTAGTGTATGTATGTGTGCTAGATTTCAATTAAATCCTAAAGAATCATATGTGACCACTGTTAAGCGCATCTTTAGATACCTCTTAGATACATAAAACTTAGGATTATTCTATCATAGAGGAATAGCTTTTGAGTTATTTAGTTATTCAGATGCTGATTTTGCCGAATGTAAAGTAGATAGAAAAAGTACAAGTAGAACTTGTCAATTCCTACGACACTTACTAATCTCTTGGTTTAGCAAGAAACAGAACTCAGTAGCCTTGTCTACAGCCGAGTCTGAGTACATTGCAGCTGAAAGCTGCTGTACACAAGTTCTTTGGATGAAACAACAATTAGAGGATTATGATTTTTGTTTAGATCATATCTCTATAAAATGTGATAACAAAAGTGCAATTAATATATCCAATAATCCAATATAACACTCTAGAACCAAGCATATTGAGATAAGACATCATTTTATACGAGATCATGTGCAAGAAGGTAATATCGAATTTGAATTTGAATTCATAGACACATATTACCAACCTGCTGACATTTTCACAAAACCCTTAAATGAAGAAAGAATATGCTATATTAGAAGAGAACTTGGTATGTTATGTGCTCCTAATTCATGATTAATATGCCATACTAACTATGTCTTTTCAATACATTTCAATGCTTTTGACATTCTTCATTGATGTGTGAAAAGTGTCGACACCACTTGAAAAAGTGTCAACACATATGTGTGCTGAGTTGACCCAAAACTGTATAGAAAAGACACTGCAGAAAAAGTGTCGACCCCTTTCTATATAGTGTCAACTCAAATCTGTTGTCTGACTTTTGATAAATTTGTGTCGACCAAAAACTTAATCGTGTTGACTCAAACAGTCAAAAGTGTCGACATCTTCTAAAAAAATATCGACACAATTTTTATTTTCAGTCACCCACACTCGCGAAGAAAAGTGTCGACCTAACTGACATTTGTGTCGACACAAATCTTTATACCTATATAAGAGGCACCGACCTCACCAATCACGTCATTTTCCCTCTCTCTCACACGACTGTTCATCTCCCACGTTTATTTGTTTTTCGAAAAGTCGTGTCAACCCGACCTTCCCTTCCTTCTTCCAATCTACCCTTAAATCATTCACAATGCCACCACGAACAATGGAAAAAGGCACAAAACGTCCTAGAGAAGTGGGTTCTTCGAACCATAGGGCCTCCAAGAAGAAGAAGACCACTACAACGATAACAGTGACGGTGACATAGACAGCGGAGGTTGCAATGTCCGAAGCCGTAAGTTTTAAATCTCCTAAATTTCAACAACTTTATTTCTCTTCCTTTGTAAATCGCAAAGTTATTCTTGGTTGTAGTGTCGATTTTTCCTTTTTTGATTCTATAGAAATGCGCTTTAAGGATTTATTTTTCAGTCTCGAGTGGGAGAGACTTCTACATATTCGTGAACCTCACTATCCCACACTCAGTCAAACTATTCCATGCTCACATTCACGTCTCCTCAATTCCAACCACCACCATCACCATGTGGGTAAATGGTACTGAGATTCATTTGACCTCCTCAATCCTAAATGAAATTCTTTGCATACCGGAGGGTAAAATTGTTATGGTTTGCAATAAGAAACCCATAGATATTGACGGTTTTTCATTTTATGATGCCGTTAGGAATATCTTTGAAAATGATGAGATTAACCCTTCAAAACCCTCAGAAGTAAATCCCTCAAACCTGATATGCGAATTTTACATCATATGGTCAACCATATTTTCCTTTCGCTGATGGGAAAATTTGGTGATGTTACGTATATACACATTTTTATCACGTGGTCCATTTTTGAACAACAAAACCTTAATCTTGATTTTTTGTTTATTTCTGACATGTTGCAATCACATAGAAAGTCAAATTCCTCTCTTCCACATACCATGTTTTTGACCCGAGTCTTTCGCCACTCTGGCATAGACTTGTCTATTAAGAAGATGGTTCTCTTCTCTAAACATGATTTGTATGGTGCTTCGACCCTAAAGCATATACAAATCTCAAAAGTTGAAGGTGTTTGGACCACCATCTTCTTCTTGCCCTCAGTATGCATCTTGTGAATTCTCTCATATTCATGTTGACTTTGACTCTCCTGCTCCTCCTGTTTGACCTGACATTCCTGGACCCTCTAATACTCCATCACATGTTTCTCCTTCTCCTCTTGTTTCATCTAGTCTTTCATCTGCTCCATCTACTTCTTCAGCTTCTCCATCTATTGATTTCTCTGAAATTATTTCTTTGATCAATGGCTTGGCATCTTCTTTGTCCTCCTCCTTGGCTTCCTTTCAACCTAAAATCGATCAAGACATGTTTGATTTAAACAGCACTATCTCTTCTCTATCTAAAAAAGTAAAACATCATGATAAGACAAATCATGCTCCCCGACGTGATGTCAAAAATGCCACTGATGCTGGCAAAGCTTTATGCAAGACTATGGACAACAGCCTTGTGCCCATTGGCAATTGCAACAAAACTATTCTACAACAAGTGCGGAAAGAATATGATTAGGGTATCATCATAGATGTTCACAACAACATTTGCCAGGTTGAGGACCATTTTAAATGGTTACAAGATGCTTGGAGCAAACAGTTTAAGGCCAAAGAATCAAAAGAAAAGAAAGCTGCCCATCTCAAACGCGAAGCAGATTTGGCCCTCGTTGCCACTCTTAATGTCATGGCAACTGCCGAGAAGAAGGATGAACGCATTTTATCCTCCAAAGAGAAGGCTTATGAGAGATGTCAGAAGGCAGAAGAAAAGGAAAAGTTCAAAAAGTTCATGAATAACTAGTAGCTTCGACCCTTTGATGATTTCAAAAGGGAAGAGAGAAAGATAAGTGGTGAAGTGAAGGTGAAGGCGAACGAAAACATTAACAAACATTTATTCATTCAGTAGTTTTTATTTTAGAAGGAGAAGATGTAATCGTTAAACATATTTTTTTTTTGGTATGTGTTGTTTGTATGGTTAAAAAACATATTCTCTGTTTCATACTTCTTTTATGGATGAATATTTATATATATGTGTTTGTGTATAACCAATCCTATTTATATGATTGATGGTTAAATTTTAGAATATAACTTCGCATATATTTGTCTTGATGCTCAAATTTTTAATAAATTCAAAATACTTCTGAATTAAATTTGTAAATCATCTTACAAATAAATATTATACTGTTGAATGCATGCCTAATTATTATGAATGCATATTCCGTTTGAAGCATATTGATAAGGAGAAAACTCTTGTTAAAAAATCTTTTTAAATATTTTCTAAAAAATAATAAAATTGTTGTAATAATCAAAAAAAGGAGGGATTGTTAGCCCAATGGCTTTTTATATTGATTTTGATGATTTTTATAATTTATTTTCTAAAAGTAAATAGATTTAAAATGATAATATTTATATTTTTTTTAAAAAAAGTGTAGACACATATTGAATAAATGAGTTGACACCTTTAATCAAAAGAAATGACTTATCTTTCAAAAGAATTAAAATACTTAAATATTCTTGATTATGAGAATATTTTGTGTTAAACCCAATTGATAATTGAGTCAAAACATTAAGACAAAATATACTTGAAGATATCAAGTGTGTTAACACTTTTGAACAAATGGTTTGACACCCTAATAATGTGTTGAAGATGTTTCAAGTATTAAAACTTAGTGTCGACACAAATAGATTTTGTATCAATACAAAAAAGTCGAAGCACTGTGTACGCAAAATGAGTCGACACAAACTGAATTTGTGTCGATACAAAAGTGGTTCCTCACTTTTGTTATTCGAAACTTTGAGTCGACACAAAAGCCAAATGAGTCGACACAAAAATACCGAGACCACCTACAGAATTTTGTGTGTCGACACAAATTGAAGAAGAGTCGACACAAATATTCCAAGCTCGCCTGAATAATTTTAGTGTCGACACCAACGCTCAAATGAGTCGACACAAATCTCTCGAGACTTCCTATAGAGTTTTAGTGTCAACACCAAGAAGATTTGAATTGACACAAATTGTCTTCTCCCGGATGTTGAAGAACCATTGAGTCGATACAATATCCAAATGTGTCGACACCGTTGTGTTGGTGAGAAAGATTACAGACATTGTGTCGACACCTTAAAAGAATTGAGTCGACCTAATCACTTGAAGATCTTTACCCTAGACATTTTGTATTGACCCTAAAGAATTTGTGTCGACACCTGCGACGAAAATTTAAATTTGCGACAGACTTCAACAGTTGAATTTTTGGCATTTAATGCCCTCACCTACCTCCAATGGCCATGAATGCTCAAAAGCTTATATAAGGAGTTACTCCTTAGCATTTAATCCCTCTGGAGATTTACAATTACTATTTTATTGCTTGATTCAAACTCAAAATTTTTAAGTTTTCATTTATTGTTGTAACTCCAGCTCTTGTACCTCATCTCTCTTTACCTCTTCACTTATTGCTAATCAATTTCTGTAAAGAGGATGAATGTTTCTCATCTAAAACACTTCATTTATTGTATTTAAGGGTGAGTCACCCTTTATCTTTTGAGTGAGTGAGTAAATCTCATTAAAGAATAGCTCAAGAGTGATTAGAAGAAAACAAGGAATTATTTTTATAGGATCAGCTTATTGCTGTTGTAAGGCCTTTGAATGTGCTCGTAAACATTCGTATCCTTGTGGATATTCTCAAGCGAAGTCTTGAGATTGTAAGGTTTGGAATGCTCCCGTGAAGCATTCTACATTGTGAAAATTCTCAAATGGAGACTTGAGGAGTGGACGTAGGCATGGAATAAGTCAAATTACTATAAATCCTTGGTGTCTGGTTCATTCTCTCTAGCCCTTACCTCTTTAATATTTGCATTGTCTTAATCTTTGATTATCTTGTTATATTTGTTTGTCATATTAAAAGGTTTTTGAAAAGGTTTTAAAAATTATTATTATTTTTTAAGACTCAATTCACCCCCCTTTTGGGTTGCCTAGAACTAACAGCACCACATCTAGATCCAGTAGAAAGTTTGTAAGTCAAACAGCCTCCTTAGGTGCTTTAGAAGTTGCTACATACTCGGCCTCTATGGTGGAATCAGCAATGCAGGACTACTTAATACTTCTCTAACTTATAGCTTCACCTCCCAAGGTAAACACATATCTCGAGGTAGACTTTTGAAAATCCTTATCTAATTAAAAATCTGGGTCCGTGTATCCCAAATGTACTAGACTATCTATCTGGTAAATCAACATATAATTCATAGTCCTTTTCAATTTTTTAATTATATGTTTTAGCGCTTTCTAATGCTATTATCCTGGATTAAACTGATATCTGCTAACCATACTAACGACAAAATAGATATCGGGTCTAGTGCACAGCATAACATACATTAGGCTTCTCATTATCGAAGCATAAGGACCCGCCTTTATTTTTTCTATCTCATCAGGTGTCTTAGAACATTGATCCTTGGATAGAGTAATTCCATACCTGAAAAGGAGAAACCCTTTCTTAGAATCCCGCATGCTAAAACGAGTAAGGATGGTGTTGATATAATTGGCTTATGATAAGCCTAATATTCTCTATTTTCGATCTCGCATAAACTTAATCTCAAGGATTTGACTGGCTTCTCCCAAGTCTTTCATATCGAACTATCCAGATAATCATACTTTAACCAAAGATAATATTCCCACATCGTTTTCGATGAGTAAAATGTCATCCACATAAAGTACTAGAAAAATCACCACGTTTTCATCACGCTTCTTGTACACACAGGACTCGTTAGGACTTTGATCAAAACTATAAGACTTAATAGCCTAATCAAATCGAGTGTTCCAAGATCTAGATGGCTGCTTAAGTCTATAAATGGATCTCTTAAGTTTGCACAACATGTTCTCTTGGTCATTTACTATGAAATCATCTGGTTACACCATATAGATGCATTCATTAAGATTTTCGTTAAGGAAAGCTATTTCGATGTCCATTTACCAAATTGCATAATCGAAATGACCCGCAATAAATAAGAGAATCTGGATAGACTTAAGCATGACTACCAGAGAAAAGGTTTTCTCATAATCTATCCCTTCTTTCTGAGTGAACCCTTTTACAACAAGTCTATCTTTAAAGGTTTTCACCTTCTCATTTGCTCCTCTCTTTTCTTGTAGATCCACTTGCATTTTGATATATTTTATCCCTTTAGATAGTTCTACAAGTTTTCTAACCTGATTAGAATACATAAATTCTATCTCTGAATTCATATCCTTTTACCAATGATCTGCATCTTAATCTTGGAGTTCTTCATTATAGTTGCAGGGTTCGGTATCTAGTTCTACTGAGATCCCATCAAAAGACTCTTCTAAGAATATATATCGACTGGGTCGACAAACAATTCTCCCACTACGACGAGACACTACCTGCGTCTGTGTACTAGTAGTGATACGCTATACTGATTCTAAACCCTGTGTACCATCATCTACATGCACCCCTGGTTGTAAAACTGACATGTTATGGTAGCACTCTGAACTGGTTCAGAATCGGAACGTGTCTCGATAATCCTCCCACTACAACGAGGCAATGGGATATCGATGACTCGTGATTTATCTTCTATTCTATTGGTATTTTCTCTCAGTTCTTCTAAAATAATTTTACTCTTGGACTTGTAATCCATTATATAATCCTCTTCCAAGAATCAAGTATTGGTAGTGATAATGACCTTCTTATCCTTAGAATTATAAAACAAACCACTCTTCGCTCCCTTGTGATACTCAACAAAGAAACAGACTTTCGTTCTCGGTTCTAATTTACCCGTGTTTCCTTTCAGCACATGTGCTGGACAACTCCAAATCTGAATATGTCTCATACTAGGCTTGTGCTCGGTCCACAATTCTGTAGGAGTAGAAGGTATTGACTTAGAAGATACCAAGTTCAGAATGTAAGCTGCTGTCTCCAATACAAATTCCCAAAATGAATTGGGTAAATTTGAATAACTCATCATGGATTTTACCATTTCTATAAGAGTCTTATTTCTTCTTTCTGCTAGACCATTCTGCTGTGGAGTCCCTGGTGCAGCCAACTGGGATACAATCCCCTCTGCTGACAAATAGTTTCTAAACTCTCCAACGAGGTACTTGCCACCACAGTCAGATCGGAGTGACTTGATACATTTACCTAGATGCTTCTCCGTTTTGGTCTTGAATTCTTTGAATTTCTCAAAATATTTAGACTTACAATATATCAAATAAATGAATTCATACATTGAGTAGTCATTAATGAAAGTGACGAAATACTCAAAACCTCCTCTAACCTAGATACTCATACTCATAGGTCCACACAAGTCAGAATGAATTGGTTTCAAAGGTTCTTTATCTCTACAGTCTTTAGCCGAAAATGGCTTCTTGGTCATTTTACCTTCTGAGCAGGATTCACAGACTAGAGTGCCTCTACTTCCAATTAACCTAAAAGTTCATCTTCAACCAGTCTATTTATCATTTTTAGATTAATATGACCCAAGCATAAGTGCCAAAGAAACGTTTGGTTTATTAAAAAAGGTTCCTTTTCTTTATTTAGTAAATTAGACATGTTATTTAATTCATTCAGTTACAGTGTAAAAGAGATAAGAGATATAGCATACAGATCATCCACCAATGGATCAGAACAAATAAAACATTTACTTTTCTTAATAGTTACAAAGTCATTAAAACAAACTGAATATTTATTCTTAACCAAATTAGAAACTAAAATTAAATTCATTCTAATAGAAGGTATATAAAAATAATCTTTTAAAATTAAAATCTTATATCTACTAAAAGAAAGAGTGACATCTCCCACAGCAACTGTCACGACCCATTTCTAAGAACGGCATTCGTGACCGGCTAGTGAGTTAAAAATTCGCCCGATGCCTCTTTCTTTCTTTATTTTTCATTCCTTATTTTGAATTTTGCCAATTGAGTTTTGTATATATAAATCATTCATTGAAAATGAATCACTTCCCTTAAATATTCTCAGTGATCTCATTTTAAAAATCTCCAGAGCTTGCTAACTGTGTGTTCAATGAGATACCAGATTTAACAATTACAGAACTTGAAATAAAATTATGAATAAATTAAACTATCTTTTTTCCTGCTACCGGTTCCTCCATGTACGCAAGCATCACCTGAAATTATTCAACATCCATTAGCAAAGCTAATGTGAGTGTATAAATATCTGAGTTATTATTTGCTTTTCATTTTTTTAAAATGATATCCGAATAAACGGCACCAGAAATCCAGAGAGCTATCCCGCAGTGAAAAATGATCATTTTCAAGTCACCTGGCGGTGACCTGCCGCCCTTATTACATCACCTCGCTGGTATATTTTATTGTCCCCCAGCGACCGGGACGCCGTTTATACTATCATTATTATCTTTATAATATCACATTTTCATAATCATTTTTAACAATAATTGTACCTCAAAATCATTATAAAGCGGTAATCGAAAACTCAACCAACCCAAATATCAGAAGACTCACCTGACTTTGACGTGTATTAGTCAGTGAATTTTTAAATCTGAACACAATAAAATGCTAATTTTAGTATGATTCCCAAAGTAATAATTAGTTAAATTTTTTTAACTCCAAAAATTTTGTAAAAGATTTATATCGTTCTTTATTATTCTTTTCCATTTTATTTTTACTTAAAACTTGCTATAACTAAAATTTATAAAGATGTAAATGTATAAGAATATTAAAATACATAAGAAACTTCTTTTTAAACTATGTTAAAATACTTATGTTAAATTTAAAACTAATTAATCAAATAA
>JAULJZ010184258.1:0-21945 GCA_032270985.1 Heliamphora pulchella | reverse complement strand
AGAGATTGTATGATTTACAGTTTATGAGAGTTGAACTGTGAGAAATTTTATCCAAATGTTATATTTGATTTCCAACTATAAAACCTATTTTCTCTTAAATGGGTGTTTTGGTGGGCTTTCACGTGACCCTGGTGTTTGGATCGTGACAGGTGATCAGTGAACAATGCTAAGAGAAAGATACCCAGTGCCTTTCGTGCTCCATAATGGGAGGCGAGCTTTTTTGCTCACTCCATTGGCAACTCTTTCATGTGGCTTCTCCTAGGCATATTCCTAGTTATTTTTAGACTCTTTGTGGGCATTTCCTAGCTATTTTTAGACTATATTATGGACATTTTTCTCCCATATATGATGGTTATTTTTTTGGAACCTTAAGTGTGGTGTGAGCTGGAACATGTTGAAGAATGATATTTTTATCTTAATTTGGGATATGCACGAGTTATATTATGAAATATATGAGCTTTTTAGCGTTTCTTATATATGATGTGTGCGATTGATTGTTGATATTTGTGATGAAAATGTTCATTCAAGCTCAGTTGTGATTTTTGGTGTTATATTGGATTGGTTGTGTACATCTTTTGCTTCTTTGATGTTATAGCTGGTGTTATACCTGATTGGTTGTGTACAACTTTTATAGCGTTTGGTTGTATTATAGCTTTTGGTGGGTTGCTATGATGCTATTGCAAAAGCTAATAGTGTAAATGAAGGTTGTATAATCTCGGTTTTTGACATAGATTAAAAGTGTTTTCCATCTCAGTTTCTAACAGTTTCTAACTGAGATTAAAAGTATTGATTATCTCGATTTTTGACTGAGATTAAAAGGATATTTATCTCAGTTTTTTACCGAGATTAAAATATTTTTTTACCTCGGTTGTGGATTTTTTGGTCTCGATTTTTTACTGAGATTAAAATCTTTTTTATCTTGATTTTAGATTTTTTGTCTTGATTTTCGACCGAGATTAAAAGTACTCATTTTTTAATCTCACCAGAAAAGATCTTGATTTGTAACCGAGATCAATTCAATAAGATCTCGGTTAAAAATCGAGATCTATTACAATTAATGTAGTAGTGCTCTCACTACGATGAGGCAGTGGGATATCAATAATTTGTGGTTTCTCTTCCGTTCTACTGGTATTTCCTCTTGTTTATTCTAAAACAATTTTATTTTTGGGCATGTGGTCCATAATATAATCCTTTTTCAAGAATCGGGCATTGGTGCTAACAATGACTTTCTGATGCTTAGGATTATAAAATAAATCACTCTTCGTTCCCTAGGAATACTTGACAAAGAAACAGATTTCTGTCCTCGATTCCAACTTACCCGCGTTCCCTTTCAGCACACGTGCTGAACACCCCAAAATCTGAATATATCTCAGACTAGGCTTACCGTCCACAATTTTACGGGAGTTGAAGGTACTAATTTAGAAGGCACCAAGTTTGGAATATAAGCTTTCATCTCTAATGCGAGTCCCCAAAACAAATCGAGTAATCCTGAATAACTCATCATTGACCTTACCATCTCCATAAAAGTCTTATTCCTTCTTTCTGCTGTACCATTTTGTTGCGGAGTACCTGGTGCAGTCAACTGAGATATAATCACTTCTGATGATAAGTAGTCCTTAAACTCTCCAAAGAGGTACTCTCCACCACGGTCAGATCATTGTAATTTGATACTTTTACTTTGATTCTTCTCCGCCTTGAATTCTTTGAATTTCTTAAAGCATTGAGGTTTACGTGCATCAAGTAAATATATCCATACCTTGAGTAGTCGTCAATGAAACTGACAAAGTACTCAAAGCCGCCTCTAGTCCGGATAGTCATAGGACCACACACATCAGAGTGAATCAGTTATAACGGTTCTTTAACTCTATAGTCTTTGGTCGAAAAGGGCTTATTAGTCATCTTACCCTCTAAGCAGGATTTACAGACTTGAAGTACCTTCACTTCTAATAAACTCAAAGGTACATATTTTACCACTCTATTTATCATTTTTAGAATAATATGACCCAAGCATAAGTGCCAAAGAAATATTTGATTTATTAAAGAAGAAACATTTCTTTTATATGGTAAATTAGATGTGTTATTTAATTCAGTTAGTTGCCGTGTAGGAGAGATCAGAGATATAACATACAGATCATCCACCAATGTACCAGAATAGATTACCCATTTATTATCCTTAATAACCATAGAGTTTTTAAAATACACAAAATATCCATCTTTAACCAATCTAGAAATGGAAACTAAGTTACTTCTAATAAAAGGTACATAAAGACAATATCTCAATATCAAAATCCAATCTTTACTAAAACTGAGGGTGACGTCTCACACTGCAACTGCTATTACCTTTGTATCATTGCCCATATGTAGATAAATCTTTCCATCATTAAGTTATCGGGCTTCCTGGAACCCTGCAATGAATTACAGACATGATAAGTGGCTTTCGTATCTACACACCAGGTACCAATAGATAACATCGCTAAATATATTTTTACAACCAGTTAACAGAAATTACACTATTTGTTCTACTTACTGAGAAAAATTGAACATTATTTTTTCTAATGCAATGTCTAGTTACAGTGAAAATATCTGCCTTTTGACTTTTTCACACTAGTCTGTGGCCCACTAACTACCCTTGAAATCGTGTCACTCTATTTCTGAATATTTTTCTTCTTCATGCCTTCCGAACCAGAGGAATAACTCTTTTTAGAAAGAAACATATTTTCGGGCATTGAATGAATACTCTTGGTAGTTAAAGTTATATCCAAGTTACATCTCCAGTCAATAAAATTCGATCCCTTAAGTTTATTCTTTTTAAATATATTAACCAGTGGATTGAACGTCATTTTTAATCTTGAGAATCATATAATTAAAATAATCGTTAATTATGACGAGCAAAATTTTGAATATATTTTAAAATTGGTTCACTCTACTATTTAAAAAAATTCGCCAGTAGCTTGGTATCTTGTGTATAGCATGCCTATATGGGAGGACGCCTACTATTCTTCATTTCTCCAGAAAGGCTAATTCTTATTAATTTTACTAACTAGGCAACTGACCATGCCAAATAAAATTAAATAGCTGACATAGTTTCGGTCCAGTAAATAATAGCAGCGATTTATATAGAGATGATACTATTATTTATAACTAAGTGTTAACTACTACCTAATTCCAAATAAATCGTTTCGTAATGAACCCTTCAGATGGAGAAGTGATCCATACTAACAATTATCCAGATTTATCCCTGAAGGAGGTTTGTACCAGCGACACCGTAATTAATTTTGTTCGATGGGGAGAAAGGCCTTACTGCCAATACGTAGAATTAATTACATCACCTACGAACTGGTGATAGAGACTGCAGAATTTATCTGTGAAGAAATTCTCTCTTCCACTTAGTTTTTAAAAGTATTTTTGAGGGTTATAAAAATCCTTTTAATTAAAATAAATTTATTCATTTCAAAAACTACACGATCCGAAAGATTTCATAACAACTTTCCGTGTACACGATTTAAAAGATTCTAATTTGTTAAACCATCTTTTCATGTTTTATTGCATAACAAATAAAATTACCGATTAATGCATAATTTTTTCTTTGCTTTACATCTAAGGTATTGATTAAAGGTATTCAAATATTTTATTTTTACATTACACATTTTTCAGAAAAAATAATTTATTAAGATTAAATATTTTTTTATTTAATTAATTTAAAATTCAAAATTAATTTCTACATTTTTTCAAGTTATCCGATTTAATTGTTTTTTTTTATCTTAAACGTGTTATTTTATAAAAATAAAATATCTAAATTTTTTTATTTAATTAAAAAAACTTAATTTTATTTTTTCTTTACAAAATATTAATTAAAACTAAAATTTTCAAATTAATTAAAATTAATAAAAATAAATAAAACAGATATATATCATCTACGCAGTTTAAATAAATATAAATGCAATATATGTATATATTCTAATTTTATGATCAAATAGAAATTCTATTGAGTTTCAGTCTTCTGTTTAAAGATAAACTCGTAATCTTTCAATTTTTATCAGAATCGACTTTCAGCATCCAAGTCATGTCAGGATTATTTGAAACACAGTGTTATAGAAATACAACACTATCTGGATCATTACATATCAGAAAAAATAGCCCCGGAGACCTCAAATTAAACCACCACCGCCGGCCACTAGGCGCTGTGGTGCAGCACCATGCGTCGCTTCTAGCGGCTTTTATCGCCATTCCCGAACTCCGTTTTCGTCCTAATTTAAAAAAAAATAGTTTATGAAATATATTATTTTTCTATCAAAAAATCAGAATGAAAAATGCCTAAAAAATAGCTTTCGATGAGGGCCAAACACTCCTATTGCCGCCACCCCTAGCTGCCTATTGCCGCTGCCATTTGAGCCTCATTCTGTGATTGTTTCGGATCTCATTTTCTTCTATTTTTAGCATTGATATCCAGCAACATAAGCCCAAGAAGAACGCCCCAGAAATAGTCCTGAAAAAGCTCAAAAACAGCATCTGAAACAGCTTGCTGCCGTCAAATTTTGCCGCTTTTGGCTCTTTTTTGTGACTGTTTTTCTCAAGTTTTGAACTGTTTTTAGGTATATTTTATTGCTGTTTTATGCCTAAAAATCTACCCAAAAATAGTTTAGAAACCACCTCAAAAACCACCAAAAATGGCCCGAACTACTGCCGCCAGAAGTGCCGCCGACAAGTTGTTTTTCCATTGTTTTTTTTTTTCGTGTTTTTTGGAACTGTTTTATTGTTGCTTATTAACTATAAAACTGAAAAAATATTGCCGAAACAATTGTTACAACAATGGTAAAAAAATCACCATGATCTGTGGCCTAAACCACTCGAAACCACTGTCGGTGCCGCCTGTTATGCCGCCGCCTGTTCTTCTTGTTCTTGGTCATTCAAACAAACATGAAAATAATGACGATCATAAAATCAGAATTAGAACGCCTGCAAGACAAAGTTAGTATAGTTATAAATCTACTTGACCTCTTGATTAACCGTAAATAAAAATCAAAACGGCTCTGATACCAATTATTGGAGGCAAACTGCTAAGATCATTGATTTGTATACGATTTTTCGAAAAATAAAAATTGGACGGATAATCACCAAAATAGGCTCCAGATAAAAACTTTTTGATGCCGAACGATCAAAATAAAACCCGTGCCACCACAGTTAATTTAGATGAATACTTTTCGGTTGTTTCTTCAACTACGAACTTTGATTTTTCCGAGTTGAAGCTCCGAATAGACCTTCAATTGTATTCCTGATGCGATTCCGAAGGTAGTGTGGGCTACGATCCTTTGAGAACTGGTACCGGCAGAACCTAGACAATCTTAGTCTTGAAAGACAACTTATGAATTTGGTTTGGCTTACCCGCATAATTATAGGCTAAAATAGGGACCTATGGAGTAATTATGACATAGACTTCTAGTGTGACCAAGATACCCTTCCAATGATTTTTGCAAATAGGGAAACTTCTCAACAGTTTCTGTAATTATGAAAACCTTGCATCGATTTCTGCAATTTTCATAAAACACTAAATTATAGTCTATATCATTAAAGAACTGTAACTGTACTCTTAGCTATTATCTAAAGACCAATTTACATTGAGCTCCTATTATTAAATGTGTAACTCATCTCGCCACATTAATATTTTTGATACCCACCAATTAAATTTAATTACTGACAATTTAATTTAATTGGCATTTAAAAATTTCTTAAGTCCTTCCTCTTAACTTATTTGACTGCAAGATAATTAAATCTACATATAAGGTTTGGCCTAGTCAAAACTTACAAGCTTTCTGAAAGGGCTATCGTCAATCCTAAACAATCAGGACGTGAATTTCGTCAATAATTAATATTCACCATATAATTAATACCGCTATTCAACTCACTGAAACTATAGACCCATAAAAGATCGCACCCTCTAATAAATTAAAATAACGAATATTAAATATACGTAAATAATAATTATTTCGGGATTAAGAGCGTAAGCATTCATAATAACTTTGAGGTGTGAATTAATTTATATAGTTAGTATAAGATTAATTATCTCAATGTGGTCCTGTTCAAAACACACAAAGTGTACTAGCACAACGAGTCAAAACAATAGATGACGTTATTATTTGTTTCTTGTAACCAAGATAGATCTACTAAAACTCTATATTACAGTCGTACCGATGGTTTGTTCAATTTTATCTAAACTGTGAACAAAAACTTATATTCTATAAGAACCTATAATTTGGTCTTCTGTGTGCAAGTCGTACTCGACACCCCAGATTAAATACTGTACAAAATAAAGGACATCTATGCATAACAGTAAAAAAATGATATTACATACATTACTCATAAAGATTCACATAAAATGAAAAAATTAATTTTATTAAAAATAAAATTAAATACTAAAACCAATAGAATCTATAGTTTTTAATATATAACCTTGACAGATATCATCTATATGAAGTACTAGAAAGACCACCATGCTTCCGTCACACTTTTTTTACACACATGACTCATCTGGACTTTGATCAAAACCATAACACTTTATGGCTTGATCAAACCGAGTATTTCAAAACCTCGATACGTACTTAAGTTCATAAATGAATCTCTTAAGTCTACACAACATGCGCTCTTGGCCTTTTGCTATGAAACCGTCTTGTTGTACCATATAGATACACTCATCAAGACTTCTGTTAAGGAAAGTTGTCTTGACATCCATTTTTCATATTTCGTAATCAAAATGAGCCGCAATGGATAAGACAATCCGAATAGACTTAAGCATAGCTACCGACAAAAATATTTTTTCATAATTGATCTCTTTTTTCTAAGTGAACCCTTTTGCAACAAGTCTAACTTTAAAAGTTTTTACCTTTTCGTCTGCTCCTCTTTTCGTCTTGTAGATCTACTTGCATCCGATGAATTTTATCACTTCAGGTGGTTCTATAATTCTCTAGACCTGATTAGAATATATAGATTCCATCTCTGAATTCATAGCCTTTTGCTAAAGATCTGTAGCTTTGTCCTCGAGTGCTTCGTTGTAGTTATAGGGTTCGATATCCAATTTTACAGAGATCTTGTCAAAAGACTCTCCCAAGAACATATACGGATTGGGTTGATGAATAACCCTCCCATTACATAAGGCACTACCTGCGTCTATGTAATGTGCTGTCCAGAATCTGAATCTAGTGCACCATTACCCACATTTTCGTCTAGCATGTTAATGGTCGCACCCTAATATAGTGTAGGATTTACACATGTCCCAATATTCCTCCCACTACGATAAGGCAATGGGATATCAGTGACTTGTGGTTCCTGTTGCGTTCTACTGGTATCCATACCTTGAGTAGTCGTCAATGAAATTGACGAAGTACTCAAATCTATCTCTAGTCCAGATAGTCATAGGACCACACACATCAGAGTGAACCAGTTCCAACGATTTTTTTAACTCAATAGCCTTTGGTCGAAAATGACCTTTTGGTCATCTTATCCTTTAAGCAAGACTCACAGACTAGAAGTACCTCCACTTTCAATGAACTTAAAAGTCCATCTTCTAACAGTCTATTTATCCTTTTTAGATTAATATGACCCAGGCATAAATGCCAAAAAAATATTTGGTTCATTAAAGAAGAATGCTTTCTTTTATATGGTAAATTAGATATGTTATTCAATTCAGTTAGTTATAGTGTAGTAGAGATAAGAGATATAACATACAGATAATCCACTAATGTACCAAAACAAATAAAATATTTATTTTTCTTAATAACCACAGAATCATTAAAAGGAACAGAATATTTATTTTTCACCAAATTAGAAATCGAAATTAAATTCCTTCTAATAGAAGGTATATAAAGACAATCTTTTAAAAGTAAAATCCTATCTCTACTAAAACTGAGAGTGACATCTCCTATGCAACTGCTGCTACCTTGGTATTGTTACCCATTTGTAGGTAAATTTTTCCATCACTGAGTTGCTTGATTTCTTGGAATCCCTGCAAAAAATTACAGATATAATTAGTGGCACCCGTATCTACACACCAGGTACCAGTAGATAACATCGCAAAACATGTTTCAACCACTACTAAACAAAAATTACCTTGCTTGCTCTGCTTACTAAGAAACACTAGACACTATTTTTTCTAATGTCCCAACTGGTTATAATGATAGCACTAATCTCTTGGCTTTTTCACACTAGCTTTTGGCCCCTTAGTTGCTTTTGGATATGTGCCTCTCTATTTCTGAAATTTTTTCTTCTTCTTGGCTTTTGGCATAGAGGAAGAACCTTTTTCAGCTACATGTACACTACCTGGCTTCCAAAGAACACCCTCGGCTGCTTGAAGTTCTTTAAGAAGTTCTATCAATTAAAAGTTGAGCTTATTCATGGAATAATTCAGGCAGAATTGCTTAAAGCTATAAGGTAGCGACTGAAGTATGATATCGACCTGGATTTTCCTATCAATCTCAGCTCCTAGGATCTCTAGTTCATTTAGAAGACTGATCATCTTCAAAATATGATCCCTGACTAGAGTGCCCTCAGCCATACTTGTATTCATCAGAGATTTCATGGCCACCTGCCTAGCAGCATGCTTTTGATTTCCAAACATTTCTTTGAGGTTCATAATCATGTCATAGGCACTGGGTATAGACTGATGCTGATGCTGCAATACATTTGATATAGAAGCGAAAATGTAACAGCGAGCAATCTGATCAACTTTCTGTCACTTATGATAACCCGAGTTTTCGGTTCGGTTGCCCCCTCATTAGGTACTGGTGGACAAATCTCAGATAATACAAATTTATAGTTCTCGACAGTTATGACAATATCTAAGTTTCTTTTCCACTCTACATAGTTTGGTCCCATTAGTTTGTTTTCTTTGAGTATGGCCGCGAGTGGATTGAAAGTCATTTTAATCATGAGAATCACATAATTAAAAACTATTAATTATGACAAGTAAAAATTTTGAATTTTATTTTAAAAGGTTCCCTCTACCATTTAAAAACAAAATTCGCCAGCAGCCTGGTATCTTGTGAATAGCATGCCTCGATGGGAGGACGTCTACTATTCATCGTTTATCCAAATAGGCCAATTTCTATTAATTTTACTATTCAGGCAACATACCGTGCCGAGTAAAATTAAATAGTTGAGATAGTTTCGGTCTATTAAATAATAGCAGTAACTCAGATGGAGATGAAACTATTATTTACAGCTAAGTGTTAATCACCACTTAATTCCGAATCAATCACTTCACAATGTATCCTTAAGATGGAGAAGTGATTCACACTAACTATTATCCAGAATTATTCCTGAAGGAGGTTTGTATCAGTGATACCGCAATTAATTTTGTTCGATGGGGAGGAAAGCCTTAATGTTAACATGCAGAATTAATTACAGCATTTACGAACTAGTGATGGAGATCGCATAATTTATCTGTGAATAAATTTTCTCTCCTACTTAGTTTTTAAAAGTATTTTGAGGGTTATAAAAACTATTTAATTAAAATAAATTTATTAATTTTGAAAAACCACACGATCCGAAAGATTTTAATTTTTTCAAACCATCTTTCAGTGTTTTAGTGTGTAACAAATAAAATATTCTAAAATTCTTATTTATTTTAAAAATTAATTTTAAATAAAAATCAAGAATTTAATTTTATTCTCAAGTTACACATTTTTTTGAAAAAAAAAATTTATTAAAATTAAACTTTTTCTTTTAATTAATTTAAAATTCAGAATTAATTTTTACGTTTTTTCAAGATATCCGATTTAAAAAAATCATCTTAAACGTGTTATTTTGTAACAAATAAAATATCTAAAATTTTCTTTAAAAAAAATTAATTTTAATTAAAGAAAATTTTATTTTATTTTATTTACAATAATTAATTAAAATCAAATTTTTTCGAATTAATTAAAATAAAGAGAAAATAAAAAAAAAATATATATCATTCACACAATATAAATAAATATAAATAAAAGATATATATGTCTTGATTTAATGATCGAGCAGAAACTCTATCGAGTTTCAGCCTGCTATTTGAAGATTATCTCTAATCTTTCAATTCTTATTAGAAATTAGCTTCCAACATTTAAATCCTGTCAGGATTCTTCGAAACACACTTATACAAATATAACACCAACCTGAACCATCTGAGCCAACAACAGCCGCCCCAGACAGCCACCACCGTCGGCCCACTGGCGCTGCCGCACAACGCGCCTTGCCACGACTTTTGCCACCTCCTCCGACGTCTATTTTTGCCCCGATTTTTTTTTTGAAAAATAGCTTATGAAATATACTATCTTTTTATCCAAAAAACTATTTAAAAACAGCCCTAAAAACTAGCATCGAAATAGCCCAAACAGGCTGCTGCAGCCGCTGTGAATCGTCGCTGTCGTTTCTGCTTCATTCTCTGTTTGTTTTGATTTCAATTTCCTGCTATTTTTCACACTGATATCCTTCTAAAATATTGCTGGGAAAACGGCCCGAAAACAGTCCTGAAAAACCATCAAAACAGCCTCGAAGGGCCGTCGCCACCGCCGCCCAACGCCCCTGCTAGAGCGGCCTGTTTGAGCCGCCGTTTGCTACTGTTTTTCTCACATTTTGGACTATTTCTCAGCCATGTTTTACTGCTGTTTTTATACGTAAAAACTACTCAAAAATAGTCTCAACAATTTCCCACAAAACCACCGAAAACAACCCGAACCGTCGCCGCCAAGGTTGTTTTGTGCCTATTTTTTGCTACTATTTGGACCTGTTTTGCTGTTGTTTTTTATGCTTAAAACTTGCCAAAAACCTACTAAAAAACTTGTCACAAAATCATGAAAAAACCACCGTGATCCGTGGCCTGAAAAATCCCGAAAACACCGTTGGTGCTGCCAGGTATGTCGTCGCCTGTTCTTTGTGTTCTTGGACTTTCAAACTTGTTCTTACATATATTGAACAATATTTAAAGAACATAAAAGCTTTTACATCAAAACCTATGTTCCGTTAAGGCTAATAATCGATCTAAAAAGCCTAAAACTATCACGATCAACCCTCATAATTAAAACTAATAATAATCATTATTCAACTATTCAATCAAACATGAATAAAATAATAATCATAAAATCAGGATTAGAATATCTGCAAAACAAAGTTAGCACAGTTTTAAAGCTACTCGATCCCTCAATTAAACCATATTCATAAACTAAAACAGTTCTGATACCAATTGTTGGAGGTAAACTGCTAAGATCATTGATTTGATTATGAGTTTTTTGATAAAAAAATACTGAATGGACAATCGCTGAAATAGGCTCTAGTTTAAAATTTTGTAATGTCAAACGAACAAAATAAAACATGTACTCTCAAAGTTATATTTGGGATTATACCTTTTGAAATCTGATAGAATGATTTTGGTTACTACAACAACCACGAATGTGAATTGTTTGAGTTGAAGTCTTGATCGAGCCTTCTATTATATTCCCAGATGGGAGTTATGAACGTAGAGTGGGCTACGATCTATCAGGATCTTCAATCTGTTAATCTACCCACCTAGGATTCACGTGGAAATCTTAATTCAATAATGAATGTAACGTGGGTTAGGGTTAGCATAATCACATATATATAGGGTTACAACAGGGACTTGTGAAGTAAATATGACTTAAGCTTCTAATGTAATTATGAAAATCTGCCTGCCCCTGAGATAATTTTATAAAAACATAAATTATAATTCATACCACTAGAGAATCGTAATTACACTCCTAACCACATTCTCAAAATCGATTATTCGAGCTCATGTTATTAAATATTTAACTCATCTACCCACGTTAAGATTTTTGATATTCGTTAATTAAATTTAATTACTGGCAATTTAATTTGATCAGCTTCTTAAAATTTCTTAAGCCCTTCTGCTTAACTTATTTGACGGCCAGATAATTAAATCCACCTGTTGGGTTTGGCCCGGTCAAAACTTATAAGTTTTCTTAAGGGGGTATTGTCAATCCCGAATAACTGGGACGCGAATTTTGTTAATAATTAATATTCGCTATATATTTAATACTGCTATCAAACTCGTTGGGAACAATTACCCATAAAAGATCGCACTCTCTAATGAATCAAAATAACGAATACTAAATATACGCAAATAATAATTATTTCGGAATTAAGAGTATAAGCACTCATAATAAACTTGGGCCTTAGAGTGTGAATTAATTTATATAGTCAGTATAAAATTAAATATTCCAATGTGATTCCGTTCAATACACACAAAGTGCACTAGCACAGCGAGTCGGAACAATAGACGACGCTAATATCAGCTCTACGTAACCAAGACAGACTTACTAAAACTCTATACTACAGTCGTACTGATGGCTTGTCCAATTCCATCTAAACTGTGAACTAAAACTTATATTTTGTAAGAACTTATAATCTGGTCTTTTGTGTGTAAGTCGTACTCTACACACCAGATTAAATACTGTACATAATAAAGGACATCCTTGCATAACATTAAACAAATAATATTGCATTCGTTGCTTATTAAGATTCTCATAAAATGAAAAAATAATTTTATTAAAGAATAAAATAAAATACTAAAATCAACAAAATTCATGATTTTTAGTATACAACCTTGACAGATTCTATAAGATCCTAGACCTGATTAGAGTATAAAACTCTATCTTAGAATTTACAGCCCTTTACCAAAGATCTAAATCCTTATCTTAGACAGTTTCAATGTAATTACAAGGTTCAATATGCAGTTCTCCTAGGATTCTGTCAAAAGTCTCTCCTAAGAATATATATCGATTGGGTTGATGAACAACTCTCTCACCACGACGAGGCAGGACCTGCGTCTGTGTACTAGCAGTGACATGCTGTACTGATTCTGAATCATGTGCACCATCATTCACATTCTGCCCTTGTTGTAAAATCGACATGTTGACGGTAGCATCGAGATTTTGTCACCCCCCAAAACCCAGGGTAACGTGAAAATCCACCAAACATCCATTTTATATGAAAATATAGGTTTTTATACATTAAAATTCGCCTGTTGAAACCAATGGAATACCCAACAAAGTGTATCTCTCATATATAAAGGACAACAGTTCAATATGCGTACAATATATCGCCTTATGGCATACAAAACCTGCCTTCAGGAATAGGCACACCAAAAAGGAAAACTATAAAAGTCTTTCGCCACCGCGGGCATCACCAAAGCTACTCCTCATCCACATCATTACCTGCAAATGTTTTTACAGAAAATTCCCACCCATGAGCCGAAGCCCAATAGAAACATATAATAAGTTGTAAAGCAAGAAAATATGCAACCATATGAGTGGGAGCTAAACTCAACCACAACCCAAAAAGATCTTTCACAAACCCCAAGTTTTCTCGTCAGACCACACAAGTTTCCCAAAACGGTTTCATTAACATAAAACCCTGTTTTCATTCTTCAAACCATGCGATGCAAATATTGCAAATAACAAACCATAGTTAAGGAAAAACAGTAATCGAAAACGTTGTTCCCTCACGGAATGTACCATCGTGGAAAAGAAGAAGAATATGATCCTAGTACCGACTCCATCACAAGGAGATAGAGATAACAACTATAGACTCCTCCCCATTACCTAGTCCTGAATCATTTAAGACCTGCTAGGTAATGACGGGTTCTATACGGAGCACCACGACGTAAAAGCTAACTTTACAAGCCCGACAACCCAAGGGAAAAGAGCACCCAAACCGACCTTTTTTATGGGAACTACCCCGAAGGATACTAAGGTACCTACACTGCGCACGTTTCTGGACTTTCACCAAGGGCAACTCATGCCAAATACCCGTCATCCCGGTACATCTAGATAATATTCTAAAAATTGAACTGTAGCATCAACTACAAATCTTTTCGTAAATATACATTATACATGTATATAGATCCATCCATCAACATGGAGATCAACAAAATATGTAAAAACATATTTTTATCAAAACGTTTTAGAAATTGAGACTCAACCCTAAGGGTTAGCTCCAAACCTCCAAAAACACATTTTATAAAACCTCAATTTTCAAAACCACTTTTTTGAAAACCACGGATAACAACACATTCAAATTGTGTAATAAACTAAGAAAAAAGCGTAAAAACATGCTTTTTATCTAAACAAACATGGTTTAAACATAAAATATATCTTTCACATTCTAGGACCCCACGGGCTCATAGAACTCACCCCGAACTCCAAACCTATTTTCTCACACAAAGGAAGAAAAGGGTTAACACCAATAAAAAAGGTGTCGACACAAATAGAGGAGGTGTCGACACAAACAGAAAATGTGTCAACACAAACAACGGAGGTGTCGACACAAACAGAAAATGTATCGACACAAACCACAACAGAATACTCAACTCCAACAGAAGGAAATTGTGTCGACACAAACAGAAAATGTGTCGACACCAACAACAAAAGGTGTCGACACAAACAGAAAATGTGTCGACACAAAAGAACAGAGAGTTCAACGTAAGCCACTGGAGCATACTCAGCACCCCAGAAGGAAATTGTGTCGACCCTAATAGAAAAAAGTGTCCACACAAAACCTAAAAATTTCCAAATTTCAGAATAAGCTACAGGCGATGGTAAAAATCAAACCCAAGCTACGAAAACAACTTCTCAACTCCAAATTGAACCAGGCAAATACCTCTTTTTCAACCCATGGACATACACAAACCCCAAAACGACAAAGATACACCGAAAGGAAAGCCTCAAACCCCTTTTTCTTCAACTAAAATGCCAAAAAATGATTTTAAAACCAAAAACCAGATCTATCAAATATTAATCACTTTTTCATGCGTTTAACATAGTAGAAAAGCATAAGATTACATATAACTCCCTTATACAGCTGTAGAATCTAGAATCCTACTTCGTTGGGTCAAAAACCCGACGTTTCAAATTACGTGAAAATCCGAGCTTCACCAAAATCAAATTTCGTCTGGATGGATGTGTTGACCACGAAGCCAATAACAAGGATCCGCTACCCGATCGCCAAAAACGAAGCCCGGGTCCCAAGAAAATCTAGAGAGAAGGCAGAGATTTTTGTTTGGAGAAAGAAACTTAACCACTAAGCTTTTCAAAAGAAAATATTTCCACCAAAATATCTAAGGCTAGATATTTATAGACCTCCAAAATATCTTTTTTTTTTGAATTTTTGAAATTCGCATAGAAACTCCCTACAACCCCAGGAAGCAACCCTGCATGCTCAGTTTAACCAAAATAGGCATCGAAACACATAAAAACATATTAAAGAAAAAATGCTAAAAAGGCGTCAAAACACCTAACATGTATATATATCAAAATCAAACGGTACAGGGTCTCACAACTCTCCTCCCCTTAAGGAATTTTGCCCCGTGATGAAGCCACTGAACTTTGACATAAGCAATCGTTCTCCCCTGCAACACCTGTTCCATCGTATCTAGAATCTTCACGAGACGCTCCTCATACGTCACATCCTCATCAACCCGCAACTCAGTCCAATCTAACACATGAGACGGATCCGGTTCATACCTCTGAAGCATAGAAACATGAAAGACGTTGTGCACATATGCTAATTGAGGCGGCAAAGCCAGACGGTATGCTACCACCCCAATCCTTTCCAAGATCTCAAATGGTCCAATAAAACGTGGTGATAGTTTTCTGCTACGACCAAATCTCATCAACCCTCTGCGAGGCGAGACCTTCAAAAACACATGATTTCCCACAGCAAACTCTAAAGGTCTCCTCCTCCGATCAGCATAACTCTTCTGGCGGCTCTGTGCTGTCACCAATCGATGACGAATCACTGTAATCACCTTTGTCGTTTCCCGTACTAGATCGGGTCCCAAAATAGCGGTCTCTCCCACCTCTGTCCAACACATAGGCGATCTACACGGTCTACAATACAAAGCCTCATACGGTGCCATCCCAATACTGGACTGATAGCTATTGTTGTATGTAAACTCTATCAATGATAGATGATCCTCCCAAGAACCTCAAAAATCAAGCACACAGGCTCTCAGCATGCCCTCCAAAATTTGAATGGTCCTCTCAGACTGACCATTGGTCTGAGGATGAAAAGCTGTACTAAAAGTCACGCTCGTCCCCAAGGCCACCTGAAGACTCTGCTAAAAGCGTGATGTAAAGCGTGGGTCTCGATCAGAAACAATTGTCACAGGCACTTTGTGTAATCGGACTATCTCCTGCACATACAACCTACCCAATCTGTCCATTGAGTCTCTCACCCGAATGAGAAGAAAATATGCTGACTTCGTCAGCTTATCGACCACAACCCAAACTGCATTATGTCCCTTCGGTGAGCGTGGAAGTCCTAATACAAAATCCATAGTGACATTCTCCCACTTCCACTTAGATATAGGCAACGGCTGCAATAATCCTACTGGTCTCTAGTGTTCCACCTTCACTTGCTGACAAATAAAGCAACGAGAAACGAATCGGATCACGTCCCTCTTCATTCCCGTCCACCAGAACTGACGACGTAGATCGTGATACATCTTCGTGCCTCCCGGATGCACTGTAAGATGTGAGTGATGAAACTCATGTAGCACCTCAGCACGGCACGACTCCAGCACAAACAATCGCCCTAACAACCTCAGGCTCTGATATGAACTCATCACTCATCCTGCTATATCTGACCCACTGGCAATGCGGTCCCGTATCATCTGAGCTTCCTGATCGGTCCTCTGAGCCTCTAACACGCGTGCAACTAATGCCGGCTGTAAAGAAACTGAATATAAGGTCGCACCTCCCTCTGTCTTCCCGATACATAGACCAAACTCCTAAACATCCCCAAGCATGTCACACTCTCGCCTAGCCATAGAAACTAGCGAGCCGTGAGATCTCCTACTGAGTGCATCAGCTACGACGTTTGCCTTACCCGGATGGTACTACAAATCGAAGTCGTAGTCTTCCAACAACTCCATCCATCATCATTGGCGAAGATTCAAGTCCTTCAGCGAAAATAAGTACTTTAGGCTCTTGTGATCAGTGAAGACCTCGAAACGCTGACCATAGAGATAGTGACGCCATGCCTTCAAGGCAAAGACCACGGTTGCCAACTCCAGATCATGTGTTAGGTAGTTCCTCTCGTGTGTCTTCAACTGTCGAGATCCATAAACTACAACCTTGCCTTCCTGCATCAGAACGCAACCTAAACCCTCATATGAAGCGTCGTAGTACACTATGTAACCCAAACCCCGCTCATGAATAATCAGCACCGGTGCACTGGTCAATCTCCACTTCAGCTCCTGGAAAGCTGACTCACAGGACTCGTTCCACACAAATGTGACTCCCTTCCGCGTTAAACGCGTCATCGGTGCTGCAAGCCTAGAGAAGTCTTTCACGAATCACCAATAATAACCTGCTAGACCCAGAAAACTACGGATCTCAAAAATATTCTTTGGTCACTGCCAATCTGTCATTGCATCAGTCTTTGTCGAGTCCACTGATACCCCGTCCTTTGACACCACGTGTCTAAGGAATCTCACCTCTGTCATCCAGAACTCACACTTCTCGAACTTCGCATACATGTGATGTTCCCTCAGAAGCTGTAGGACAACATGCAGATGCTTCTCGTGCATCTCCTTCGTGGGTGAATAAACAAGAATGTCATCCACGAACACAACTACAAAACTATCTAAATAAGGGTGGAAGATATGGTTCATCAAACCCATAAATGTAGCTGGAGCATTCGTCAGACCGAACGGTATAACCAGAAACTCATAGTGACTATAGCGAGTCCGAAAGGCAGACTTCGCTATGTCCTCGTTCCTAATCCTCAGCTAGTGATACCCTGATCTCAAGTCAATCTTCGACAAGCAGCGTGATCCCTTCAGCTGATCAAACAGATCATCAATCCTAGGCATAGGATATTTGTTCTTCACTGTCACTTGGTTCAGCTTCCTGTAGTCTATACACAGTCTCAACGACCCATCATTCTTCTTCATGAACAAAGCTGGTGCTCCCCACGGCGACGTACTCGGCCGTACAAACCCTTTGTCTAGCAACTCCTGCAACTGCACCTTGAGTTCTCGCAACTCAGTAGGTGCAAAGCGACAAGATGGCATAGAGATAGGAGCAGCTCCCAGAACAAGATCAATGGAGAACTCCACATCTCAGCTCGGTGGCAACTCAAACAGATCATTAGGAAAGACATCCGGATAGTCACACACCATAGGAGGTAACACTCATCGAACCACAACCGGCGCATCCAACCTGAGCGCAGAAAAGAGAAAACCTAAATCTCCTCGAACTCGCGAGGCACCTGGTACAAACACCAAGTTCTCATCCGGATCGCCCACAAAGTAGAAACAATCACCCTTTGGTGTATAGATAGACACTCTCCGCCGCTCACAATCTATAAAGGCACGGTAGGTAATCAGCCAGTCCATCCCTAAAATAACATCAAACGTGGTCATGTCTAGAATAACAAGGTCAAACTCTAAACAACGACCGACTACTTCCAACACTCAAGATCTACAGACAAGATTCAACGTCACATTCCCACTGACTGGGGTCTCTACGCTCATAGTACCACCCAACCAGTCCAAAGTTCAGCCCCAATGCAGATGCAAAAGTAGATGATATAAACGAATGTGATGCTTCGGTGTCGATAAGGACACTGGCCTATGATCTATAAACTAGGAAGGTACCTCTGATCATGGCTGGTATAACAGCAGCATCAGATGCAACTGATGTTTTGGAAGCACTGCGATCAGCAAGAACGTAAGCCCTGGCCTGTGGCAGTCTGGTCTGCCCACCATAACCCTGAGTCGATGGCTGCCTCACTGACTAAGCTGAAGCACCTCCTTCCGTAAATCTCGACGTTTGAGCCTTAGGCTGCGACGGAGCCTGTCGCCTCTGTACTGATGAAGCAGCTGGTGCTCCTATCGCACATTGGGCATTCCCTTCTCTGGGATAAGATCTGCGAATATGCCCAGACTGACCACACCCAAAACAGCTAGGTGGGTCCCTCGCCTGTGACTCGACAGGTACTGAACTCTGAGCTTGGCGCTTCTGCTGGCACTCAACCGCACAATGTCCCGGCTATCCACATCGATAACAGATCATCCCTCTCTACTCTAGCCTTCCTGTCGAGGCCACTAAAGGTGTAGGTGCAGATGACCGTGGCTGAGACGATTCGAAAAAATGAGAACTAGGTCCAGACGACCTCTGGCGCTTTTTCCAGCGCCCCTGGTACTGTGTATCTCCACTGCCCTGCTGGCTCTTGCTCTCTATAATCCTGTGGCTATCTGCCAACGAGTTCTCGACCCGGATAGCAGCTTTCACCAGCTTGATGTACACCTCCACATCCAGAGCTGCAACCCTATCCTTGATAGCAGGTCGAAGTCCCCTCTTAAACCTTCAAGTGCGCAACTCCTCTGTGGATACCATCTCAGGTGCGAACTGTGATAGATTCGCGAACTTTGCCTCATACTAGACCACTGACAGGTTCCTCTGAACTAGGGAGAGGAACTCTTCCTTGTAAGTTTCCCTCGAAGACCTCAGGAAGTACTTCTCCAAGAAGACTCTCGTGAATGCCGCCCACGTGTCATCCACAGTGGTCTTGGCGAACTTCCACTACTCTCTAGCATCTTCCCGCAGTTGGAATGCTGCCAACTTTATGCGCAGAGCATCCTCCTCGATATCCAGAGTATCGAAGATCATCGTGGTCACTTCCAACCACTCAGTAGCCACCTTGGGGTCTAGCTCCCCAGAAAAGGTTAGAGGATCCAACCGCCGAAACTCCCTCATAGCCACAGAAGCTCTTAGCTCAGGGACCCGTACACTAGCCCTGGTCGCTTCTGCCATAGCTCGCATAGTGGCCAATATCTCCTGGACGACATCAGTGCCACCAACATCAGTACCACCCACTTGTTCCTGTGGGGCAGGAATGTTTCCTTCCTCCGGAACCTGAACATAGGCACGTCCTCGGCCACGGCCTCGGCCACGACCCCGTCCCCGCACTCCCAGCGTGGATATAATTCTATAGAAAGCAATATAACATGATAAGCTTTCCTATAACATGCTACTACGTAACATAAACACATAATCATGCTATCACACATAGCTACTTAAGATCATGTAAACACGCCTCACATACCGAGGAGAACTAACAAAACAGACTCGTCAATTTAGATAACCTATTCAGATTTCCTGCTAGAAAACACGTAGGCCAAACGAGTTTCTAACTTGGCTTCCAAACTTGTTATTCCAAATGCCCTGAGGCAAGACTCATTAATCCCGAGATTCAACCTCCATACCCACATATACACAACTATCATGCTCAAAAAGCTATTAACATGTTATAAATCAACGTTTAAACACATGCAAGCAAGCATACACAATCAACCTCACTAGGTGACAAACCCTTTTTCCATGGCTCTTAGGTATTCGAACCCAGAGTTCTGATACTAAGTTGTCACGCACCAAAATCCAGGGTCACGTGAAAAGCCACCAAACATCCATTTTATAGGAAAATATAGATTTTTATACATTAAAATTCGCCTGTTGAAACCAATGGAATACCCAACAAAGGGTATCTCTCATATATAAAGGACAATAGTTCAACATGCGTACAATATATCGCCTTATGGCATACAAAATCTGCCTTCAGGAACAGGCATACCAAAAAGGAAAACTATAAAAGTCTTCCGCCACCGCGGGCATCACCAAAGCTACTCCTCATCCACATCATTACCTGCAAATGTTTTTATAGAAAATTCCCACCAGTGAGTCGAAACCCAATAGAAACATATAATAAGCTGTAAAGCAAGAAAATATGCAACCATATGTGTGGGAGCTAAACTCAACCACAACCCAAAAAGGATTTTCACAAACCCGAAGTTTTCCCGTTAGACCACACAAGTCTCCCAAAACGGTTTCATTAACATAAAACCCTATTTTCATCCTTCAAACCATGCGATGCAAATATTGCAAATAACCAACCACAGTTAAGGAAAAACAGTAATCGAAAACGTTGTTCCCTCACAGAATGTACCATCGTGAAAAAGAAGAAGAATATGATCCTATGTACCGACTCCATCACAAGGGAATAGAGTTAACAACTATAGACTCCTGCCCATTACCTAGTCCTAAATCATTTAAGACCTACTAGGTAATGACAGGTTCTATACGGAGCATCACGACGTAAAAGTTAACTTTACGGGCCCGACAACCCGAGGGAAAAGAGCACCCAAATCGACATTCTTTACAGGAACTACCTCTAAGGATACAAAGGTACCTACGCTGCGCACGTTTTTGGACTTTCACCGAGGGCAACTCGTGCCAAATACCCGTCATCCCGGTACATCTAGATAATCTTCTAAAAATCGAACTGTAGCATCAACTACAAAATCTTTTCGTAAATACACATTATACATGTATATAGATCCATCCATCAACAGGGAGATTAACAAAATATGTAAAAATATATTTTTATCGAAACGTTTTAGAAATTGAGACTCAACCCTAAGGGTTAGCTCCAAACCTCCAAAAACACATTTTATAAAACCTCAATTTTCAAAACCACTTTTTTGAAAACCACGGATAACAACACATTCAAATTGTGTAATAAACTAAGAAAAAAGCGTAAAAACATGCTTTTTATCTAAACAAACATGGTTTAAACATAAAATATATCTTTCACATTCTAGGACCCCACGGGCTCATTGAACTCACCCCGAACTCCAAACCCATCTTCTCACACAAAGGAAGAAAAGGGTCAACACCAATAGAAAAGGTGTCGACACAAACAGAAAATGTGTCAACACAAACAACGGAATGTGTCAACATAAACAACGGAGGTGTCGACACAAACAGAAAATGTGTCGACACAAACCACAATAGAATACTCAACTCCAACAGAAGGAAATTGTGTCGACACAAACAGAAAATGTGTCGACACCAACAACAAAAGGTGTCGACACAAACAGAA
>JAULJZ010184248.1:0-46489 GCA_032270985.1 Heliamphora pulchella | reverse complement strand
ATCACATTTTTCTAGAATCTCGCGCCAGGCCTCCACCGCTCGAGCGCCCAAGCACCGCTCGAGCAGACCCCTGCCGATATACCACTCTGCCACCCCACCGCTCAAGCGCCCAAGCACCGCTCGAGCGGTCACCACACAGAACCACTCTCTGGCACCACCCCGCTCGAGCGCACACCCACCACTCGAGCGGTCATCACTGGGAGAAAAACTATACCAAGAAAGTAGACCAAACTTTAATCCGTACTCCCGTGAACACTTAGACCATTTACAAAATAAAACGCGTCAGGGTTTCACACTTGGGGTTCATTACATAATTCTTTTTCAAAAATCGGACATTGGCACTGACAATGGCCTTCTAATCCTTAGGATTATAAAATAAATCACCCTTCATTCCCTTGAGATATCCAACAAAGAAACAGACTTTTGCTCTTGGTTCTAACTTATCCATGTTCTCTTTTATCACATGTGCTAGATACCCCAAAATCAGAATATGTCTTAGATTAGGCTTGTGCCCGATTCACAATTTTATGAGAGTAGAAGGTACTGACTTAGAAGGTGCCAAATTTAGAATATAAGATGTTGTCTTTAATGCAAATCCCAAAACAAATTAGGTAAGTTCGAATAACTCGTCATAGATCTCACCATCTCCACAAGAATCCTATTCTCTCTTATTGCTACATCATACTACTGTGGAGTGTCTGGTGCAGTCAACTGGGATGTAATTCCCTCATTTGAAAAATAATCCTTAAACTTTTCAAAGAGGTACTCTCCACCAAGGTTAGACCAAAGTATCTTGATACATTTTTACATACGCTTCTCTGCTTCCGCCTTAAATATTTTAAATTTCTCAAAGCATTCAGACTTCTAGTGCATCAAATAAATGTATCCATACCTTGAGTAATCATCAATAAAAGTGACAAAATACTTAAAATCTCCTCTAATCCGGATAGTCATAGGTCCACATAAGTCAAAGTGAACCAATTCTAACGATTCTTTAGCTCTATAGCCTCTAGCCGAAAATGGCCTTTTGGTCATTTTACCCTCCAAGCATGATTCACAGACAAGAAGTTTCTCCACTTCTAATGAACTCAAAGATCCATCTTCTACCAATCTATTTATCCCTTCCAGATTAATATGATCTAGGCGTAAGTACCAAAGATGCGTTTGGTTCATTAAAGAAAGTTACTTTTTTAAATGCTGAATTAATGATCTAGGCGTAAGTACCAAAGATGCGTTTGGTTCATTAAAGAAAGTTACTTTTTTAAATGCTGAATTAAATATATTATTTAATTCATTCAGTTGCAGCGTATGAGATATTGAACTAATAACATAAAGATCATCGACCAATGTACCAGAACAGATAAATTGTTTATTATCCTTAATAACCATAGAGTTATTAAAATAAACCAAATATCTGTCTTTAACTAATCTAGAAACAGAAATTAAATTCTTTCTAATGGACGGTACATAAAGACAATCTCTCAATATTAAAATTATATCTCCACTAAAAATGAGAGAGATATCTTCCACTACAACTGCTGCCCCCCTTATATTATTACTGTGCAGGTAAATCTCTCAATTACTAAGTTGTATAGTTTTCAAGAATCTCTGCAAGAATTACAAACATAATTAGTGGCTATGTATCTACATATCAAGTACCGGTAGATAACACTGCTAAACATCTTTCCACAACTAGTGAACATAAATTACCTTTGTTGTTCTGTTTGCTAAGATAAACTAGACATTGCTTTTTTCAATGCTGTGTCTAGTTGCAGTGAAAACAATTGCATTTTGACTTTTTCACACCAGTCCATGGCCTACTAACTACCTTGAAAATTGTGCCACCCTGTTTCTGAACCTTTTTCTTTTTCTTGTCTTTCGACTCAGAGAAAGAACCTTTTTCAGAGACAAACACATTTTTTGCCTTTCTATGAAAACCCTCGACACTTCAAATAATATTCAGATTACTTTTCGAGTCAACATAATTAGGACCCATAAGTTTGTTTTCTCTAAGTATAGCCGTGAGTAGATTGAAAGCTATTTTGATGTTAAGAATTACAAAATTAAAAAATCATTAATTATGATGAGAAAATATTTTAAATTTTAATTTAAAATCGATTTCCTTCACCATTTTAAAAAAAAATCATCAACAGCCTAGTACACCGTGAATAGCATGCTTTAATGGGAAGAACGTCTACTATTTATCATTTGTCCATATATGCCAATTCTTATTAATTTTATTATCTAGGCAATAGACTTGCCAAGTAAAATTAAATAGCTAATGTGTCTTCGGTCAAATAAATAATAACAGTGACTTAGATGGAGATGATACTATTATTAAAGTTAAGTGTAAACCATCACTTAATTCCGAATCAATCGCTTTACAATAAACCCTTCAGATTAGAAGTGATTCACACTAACAATTATCTCGAATTATCTCTAAATAGGTTCGTATCGGTAAACCTATAATTAATTATGTCCAATGGGAAGGAAGACCCTAATGCCATCACCTGCGAACTAGTGATGGAGATAGTGAGATTTATCTGCGAATAAATTCCATCACCCATTTAGTTTTTAAAATATTTTTAGGGTTATAAAATATGTTCAATTAAAATAAATTTATAATTTTTTAAAACCACGTTACAAAGAATTCTAATTTTTAAACAATCTTTACGTGTTTTTATGTGTAACAAATAAAATTACTAAATTCTATTTATTTTTTTAAAAAAAATAATTTTAAATAAAATTAAAGAATTTGATTTGATTTTTCATTACACATATTTTGAAAAAAATAATTTATTAAATTAAACTTCTTTTAATTAATTCAAAAAATTCGAAATTAACCGTCATATTTTTCCAATATATCTGATTTTTTAAAAAAAATCATCTTAAACGTGTTTTAATGTAACAAAATAAAATTTCTAAATTTTTTTTCTTAAAAAATTAATTTTATTAAAGAAAATTTTATTTTATTTTTTTGTTATAAAAAAGATTAATTTCGAATTAACAAGAATTAATTGAAATAGGAACAAATAAATAAACTGAAATAAAAGTATTCACGCATTTCATTTAAGTAAATAATGTATTAAATCTCGGCTTTTATGGTTGATTTATAACTGTTATGCTAAAAAATTTCTATTTATCCAAAAAATCTGTAATTATGTTAGAATGGAAATTCTGATATTCTGATCCAATCAAAATTTTACAGCCAACTAGTAACCTTGATAGACTCAATTTTTGTGAATCACAGTCCAATTAAAACACTGCTGCCGCCGCCTAGCCACGCCAAACCGTGCCGCGCCATGGTGTGTGCGTGCAACGCGCCTGTGTTATGCGCCGCTGCTTATTGTTTTGCGTTACTAGGATTGCCGATGTGTTATTCTTGGAATTGATTGTTCATCCATCGTAAATTCCAACAGAATTATATTGAATCCCAATATCCATGAATGATAAGGACAAAAGATCCACGTGGCAATGGTTAATGATACTCAGCGTGAAGCAATGGTTAATGAAAATCCCATGTGAATTATTAGAATGCATGGATTCATGTGAGGCCGTCACACTGGACGGAATGGGATTCCTAATGCTCCAAGATTGTGCATGATAATCATGGACCGAATGGTGGCTTTGTTGATTACTAGATAATGTTCAAGTGCATGAATTCCAAACCCGAGCATGTGCGCCGCCTTTTGGTGTGTTTTTTTTTTTTGATTACATAAAATTAAAAAAAAAGAACTATAAACTAAAAAATAATTAATTTTTACATTGATCCTATTTCTTTGAGGAGTTCATAATCAATCTACTACGATCAACTCTCGTAGTTAAAAAAAATTAATTTAATAATTATAATTCAAATCTTGAAATCAAACATGCAAAATAAATAATAATCATTAATAGTCGGGATTAGATTGCCTGCAAAATCGAGTTAACACAATCTAAATTTACCCGAAGTTATGATTAAAATTATACATAATCAAAAACGGCTCTTATACCAATTGTTGGGGCAAACTGTCAAGATCCTAAGATTATGTCTATGATTTCAGTTAAAAAATATTCGGACATGAAAACGCAGAAACAGGTTCCAGATTAAAATTTTTTAATATCGAACAATCAAAATAAAACCCTGTAATACTTCCAAAGTTAGTTTTAGGATAATATACATTTCAAAATCTGGTTGGATGATTTCGGTTGCTGCAACAATTTTTAGTAAACGGTCTGCCGCGATTTTTGACTTCTAGTCAAATCTCCGACACAAGCCTTCTGTTGTATTCCTGAATATTAAACATGAACAAAATGTATGTTTTGATCTATCGTGTTCTTCAAAACCTTATTGATTAGGTTTAGAATTTTCAGATAACGTGAAAACCCTATCAACCTAATTACTGACAAAATAATATATGAATTATGGCATTATATTTTATAACAGCATATAAATAGGTTACAGTAGAGACCTGTGGAGTAAATAAAACATGGCTTTGAATGTAATTATAAAATTCTGCTCAACACAAAAGCAATTTCATAAAAACATAAATTATAATTAATTCCACTGAATAATTATAATTGCACTCTCAACCTTATTATCAAAATCGTAGTATTCTACCTTTTGTTATTAAATACTTAATTATTCTACACACGTTAAGATTACAGATATCTTCTGATTCAATTAAATTACTGATAATTATATTTAATCGGCTTCTTAAAAAAAAAATTCGTAAGCCCTTCCGCTTAACTTATTTGACTGCCGAATTATAAAATCCACTTGTAGGGTTTGGCTCGGTCAAAACTTATAAGCTTCCTTAATGGAATATCATTAATCTCGATTTTTCGGGACGTGAATTCCGTCAATAATAAATATTCACCATATAATTAATATCGTTATCCAATTCTTTAGGATTATAGACTCATACAAAATTGCACCTTCTAATGAATCAAAACAACGAATATTAAAGATACGCAAATAATAAGTATTTCGAAATTAAGAGTATAAGCACTCGTAATAACCATCGGGTGTAAATTAACTTATAAAATCAGTATAAAATTAATTACCCCAACTTAGTCATGTTTAATACACACAAAGTGTACTAGTACAATGAGTCAAAATAATTATCAAGACAATTACCATAACCCGTAAAAAAGACAGATCTACTAAAATATTGTGCTACAGTCGTACTGGTGGTGTGTCTAATTCTATTTAAACTATAAACCGAAACTTATATTCTACAAGAACCGATAATCTGATCTTTTCTGTGTAAATCGAACTCTACATACTAGATTAAATACTATGCATAATAAAAAATACCCATGCAAATCATAAATAAATAATAAAATGCATATATTACTCATTAAGATTCTTATAAAATAAAAAATTAATTTTATTAAAAAATAAAATTAAATACTAAAATGAAAATCATGATTTTTAGTAAACAATCTTAACACCACAATCTTAGGCTCCTAGGGTTCGGGGGTTCAGAGGTTACGGGGATCCTGAGGTCCCGGGGTCCCAGGGTCTCGGGGTCCCAAGTGTCTAGGGTTCGGGGGTCTCAGGGTCCTAAGGTTTAGGGTCCAGGGGTCCGAGGGTTCAAGGCTCTTGGGGTCTGGGGTTCCAAGGGTCCAAGGGCTCGAGGGTCTTGGGGTCCAAAGGTCCCGAGGTCTAGGGTCTCCATGGTCCGAGGGTCTGGGGGTTTGGGGTTTGGGGTCCCGGGGGTTGTGGTGCCGAGATTTAAGGCTTGGTTCAAAAATAAGGAATTCAAGAGTTATTTTGAAAACTTTTAACACGTTGAAAATCAAATGATTTGGAAAATCCTTTTTGTTGAAAAAAATAGAGTAGCAACTTGATTTTTGAGAAAAATAAAAAAAATAAAAATGGGCCACTGATCTTTGAAACGTTTAACTAGAGAAAACAAAGGTTCAGGGGTTAAGGTACGAATCGGAAAAGGTGTTAGGTACTCCGTTCGCCCAACTGTGAGGTTGACTTCTACTAATCATCATTGGTTCTTTTAATTAAATTTTTCAAATACATACAAATATAGAAAATGGAGACAAAGAAAGAATATCCAAAATCAAATAAAGAAAATATATAGCATAGGAATATAGAACACCAAACAAAGAAACCAATTATAAGAAAGGGACCTTAAATCCTAAACATGTAAAGTTTAGCTAAGAATACATGATTGAAGCCGCATGCGATACACAAAAGATGAAACTATATGCCTTAGTCATGTTAAAACAATACCTAGTAAGCATATCAAAATTTTAAACAAAGGTAAGACAATTCTAATAGTTTATGAACATGATAGAAATACACTACAAATTACATTATGGTAATCAACAGAATTCTGTAAAAGGCAAAAATTGGCTACTGGAATAGAATTGAGCCACTAGAAATAAACAAAGATAGCAACCGTAATATAAAAATGTTACGGTCGCAAGAAAAGGAACCAGAAAGGTTACAGTCGTGAGGAATAGAATCACTCCCGCAAATCTGTCAAATCATTTTGATCACGACCGCAACAATAGGATATTGTGACCGCAAGGTATGTGAGCACTTTTTTGATGGATAGTGTATTGAGGTGCTAGTGTACAGTGTAGGTAGAACATAACTGAGACTGTTTTAATTAAACTGTAATGATAGTTAACCAAATTTTTTACAACTAAGCATGTTTTCAAGTTTAACGAATCAAGATAATTAAACCTAGTGATATCAAATCTAAAAAATAAACGTGTTCACTATCCTACTAATCAGAATAATCAATTTAACACATGATGATTAAACCTTGTGATAATGACACTAGAGAAATGACATGCGATTTAGCAATTAATATTCAAAATTAAAACCCAACCTCCTTACAGGGGTAGAAAATGTGAGGAGAGAAATGTCGGGGTTCCAACAGAATAATTGGGATGCAACAATCCAAATGAATCCTCGAGCCATAGAGTGTGGTGATCAGCTATCTGGTCTTCGAGCAGCAGTCCAATTCTAGTTTCCAGATCAAAGTCGAGCGAGAGTATGGATTGGAATGTGAGTCAAGAATACAGCAGAGTACTAGCATACTTTAGAATAGTACTCGATAAAGCGGCAGTATATTGACGTTAGAAAAAAGGTGTCTTGAAATCGTACCAAATGTACGTTTATATAGAGTATGTTAGCCAATGAGATGCTGCCACGTTCGATGCTTAGACTGGGCTCACAAAGCTTGCGGTCGCCACCTTCAAAGGTTGCGACCATGAGGATAAAGGTTGCGATCGTGATAAAATTTAATGTGGTCGCAACAATCAAATAAACGGTCGAAAGGCTCAAAAGGTTGCGGTTGAATTAAACCAGTGAAGAACCAGGTCGCAAGGTTTTGAAGGTTGTGGCCTCAAAGTCCAAAAGATGTGATCTTGTGATTTAGTTTTATGGAATACTGGACTTGGATTGCTTCCCAATGATTATGCAGAGTCATCATTCCCACTTGATTTTCGTTATCGAACTCAACTGGATAAGTCTACAATTCGGTGGGGTCAAATTGGAGTGTCTATAGGGGTCCCAGAGTTCGGGAGTCCAGTCTTGGGGTCCCTAGGGTCCAGGAGTCCCAGAGTTTGGGGATTTGGAGGTCCCAAGTCTAGGGTTTGGGGGGTCCAGAGGTTCGGGGGTCTCAGGATTTGGGATTCCCAGGGTTAAAGAGTCTGGGGACCCTTGGGTCTCAAGTATTAGGGAGTCTTGGGGTCCCGAGATCTGGGGCTCTCAGGGTTTGGGTCCTAGGGGTCCAGGAGTCCGGGGGTCCTGGGGTCTCAGGGTCCTAGGGGTCTGAGCTCTTGGGGTCTAGGGGTCCTATGGTTCAGGCTCCTGGGGTCTAGGGGTTTAAGGGTATAGAGCTATTAGGTCTCGGGGTCCCCGTGGTCTATGGTCTTGGGGTTTTAGGGGTCCAGGGGTCTAGGGGTCCCAAGAGTCCAAGGGTTCGGGGGTCCCAAGAGTCCAGGGGTTTAGGTGTCCCGGTAGTTCGAGATTCCTAGGGGTTTGTGGGTCTCAAGTCTACTAGTGGATCGGGACTACGGAATCCTGGGGTCAAAAGTTCTAGAGCTCTTGGGTCTCGAGGTCCCAGTGGTCTGGGGTCTTGGGGTCCCTGGGGTTCGAAGGTTCGAGGTCCCGTGGATCCAATGTCTCGGGGGTTTGGACAGCATGTTTGGCCTAAAAATATATTTTTATGCACCAGCATGCTTGGCCTTGATTTTGGCTAATTGAAATTTTGCAAGGTTGAACTCTCATGATTATTTTCAATAACAAGGATTTTGATTAAGGTTTGGCTTTATTGTCATTTATGTATAAAGCTTGCTTTCTAATTTTTCATGACCCATGAAATAACCAAATATAAAAATGGATAAAAAAAAGGGGTTAACAATGCACTGAATACACTATCTTAAGATTATTAGTAAAAGGATACTAAATACTCCCTAATCCTTACTCTCAAAACAAACATGACCCAAGAGGAGGGGTAGACTTAAATTGGTATGTGATGCCGTATTAAGAAAGAATATGAACTTATTAAAACTGAAGATATGGTTCTTAACAAAGTAGAATAGCATAGAAGAATTCATATAACTGATCCCAATTGATTGAGATAAATGTTTAGTTTGGTTTGATTTGGAAAGAGTAGAAAGAGAAGTAATATCTACGAATATATATATTTTTATTTACTTTTTTAGATATAAGAATATGACGAAAGAGAGAACAAAAGAAGAGATTAAAATTGTCTCATTTTAAAAGTTAAATTTTCAACACGTATATAGACGTTACATTAAAATATTTTATTTTATAATATAAATTGATTTCTTGATTGAACGCTTAATCATTTAAAAGCATACGCTATCAGGTGCCTTGTCAACTTTAAAAATTTGTCGTTCTAAGAATATCAAACATTTGGAAGATGCTCTAATAATAATAATTGTGAAACTAGAAGTTCTCTCGGGAGTTGAAAATGAATAATTGAGGGGGTTCGGCAAAATTTTTAGTAGTTTTTAATTTTTTACTATTAATTTTTATTATAAATTATAATTTTTTAAAAACTTGTACAATTGCTACTATAAATTATAATTCTTTTTTTTATAAATAATTAATTTCAGTTACAAACAAATATATTATTTTTATCAGCAAAAAAAGAAAAATTTATTCATCACCACCAAGGCAAGAACAACATCAACCATTTCTCCACAAAAGAGAGGAGAATACCCAAATTAACAAGCACCAAATCTAAAAATGAGTTAACATTTTATCAAATACTTATAATGTTTATTATAAATTACAATTTATAAATTATTAATTTTAATAATACCAAATGATGTGGTCGGCTGTAGCTGACTGATTGACGACTGCGTTCGGGAGTACATGACCAGCCAACCGAGCAGATGGCCTGGGCGACCGACCGAGTGTTAAGGCACCGAGCTCATATCTAACATCCTTCGTGATTCCAGAAGGCACGCCATCTATTTAGGAAAGAACTAATTTTTCGAAATTATAACGAACACAGACTACGGGATTTGACTCAATCCTACTGGGAATTTTTCTTCATAAATTAACCACCAGCCCTACCTTATGGAGGTACGATTTCAAAACCCAAAGAAATATACGTTCTGAAATGAGCTCTAGGGCGATGATTGATTTAAGCATTGGAGAGTATTCGATCGGTACCACATCGGTGCAAGCCCCTACTTTATCTTTACATGAAAAAGAGAAGAGTGCTTTGAAAGCTAGCAAAACTTGACGCGCTCATTTTGGCCTTCGAGGTACCATCACAAAACATCATCGGTGGATGTGCAAACTAAAAGTTTTGAAACATGATTGAGACCCGCACGTGCCTTGTCTGGACCCATAGTTACGCCAAATTAGAGAAACCATGCATGAATTTCGCTGCAAATAAAATTAGACCTGGAAACTAATGCACAGCACCATCTTGCGCGGTTTAAATAATATAGTTTTTGAGCATATTTTTATGATCAAATTAGCTCATTGAGTAGAGATCATCGAGTTTCATACTCATAAAAAATAAAATTGATTTGATATCTAAAAATAAATGATCAAATAACATCTGTCACTAAATATATAAATGACCAGTAAAATTTTTTTTTAAAAATTTTAGGCAAATGTTATTTGATTAATTAATTACAAACATTATATTAATTTTATTTTTTATATATGTAAAAAATTCGACGATTTCTACATAATGTACTACTGACACTATCATGAAAATATTCTTGAAAAGTAAATTATTTAGGCGACATAGCATGCTACTGTGCATTGTTACCCACCCCCAACACGAGGTTCTTTTGAAACATTGGGACACGCACGGGCGTTGTCTGGACCAATAGTTACGCCAAATTAGAGAAAACATGAATTTCACTGCAAATAAAATTAATTAGCACTTTACCAGGTCGATGCACCGATAAAATAAATATATTTTTATAATTTTATTATATAATATGTGTTAATACACTTTGTATGTATTAAATAGAATCGTGTTAAGATAATTATTTTTATTCTGATTATATAATATAAATATTATGTTAATAGATTTTAAAATTAATATTATATTAGTTTATGCTACGATGTAATATAAATATTAATATTTTTATGTTACCCTGTCAATTATTATAATAGTCAATGCATCAAAAAATCAAATAAAAGTTATTCTTGTGAGTTCATCTTACTACTTAGTTCTTATTTGTTTAACTATATATGATGTTTTTATGAATACTTCGAGCAATATACTCATAAAATATCTTATTAATTATTTCAAACTTATAAATGAAGTAGACCTATAATTTAAGGATTTAAACATTTTGTACTAATTTGTTTTTTTTGGATGTTTGAGGATGTTTAGGCAAGCTTACGCGCACTTGAAAAAATAATATTTTTCATTTTTTTATCAAACTAATTGAAAAATATTATTTTACGTTTAATTTTTAATCATTTTATGTCGTAAAATGCGAGAAGTAAAGAATTAAATATGCAAACTTAACACACGAGATTTTTTACATAAAAAACTCCAGCTTGAGTAAAAATTATGAGACTAATCTAAGTTTAGGTAAGTCAAGCATTATCAATCGAGCAGTTATAAGACACAACTTCTATACAGACTTTGATCGAATTCTCAATTCAAATGTTTTAAGCTTACTTATCGAAACCACTTATACCGTTCTCCACTTGATTACTGCATGAACGAATTCTCGAAGCTTTAACTGGTAGAATTCTCAGTTGGAACAAACTTAAAACGCCTTCTAAGTTAAACACGAACAAATTCGGAGTTTTAGAACTCGAAAAGAACTTTTAATTGTCTTTAGAAGATCTGAATATTGAGTGCATAAGTTAATTTTCGTAGCTAGCCTTAGGTCCTATTTGTAAGCTTAAAAATTAGACAATCAGAGTTTTAATACAATTGAAACAGCTTGGGGTCCGATCGAGCGTACATGAGACCGCTCGATCGATCATGTGCCATATTGCATTATGCTTGCACGATCCTACTTCATTGGCTTATACATTCAGTTTTGACAGCTGTACTTGGTCTTCTGATTTAATTTGGATTTCTATTGACAATTCCAACTCGACTAGGATTAATTAAATAAGAATTCCATACAATTAAGGATTCCTTAAACAATCGAGACTTAATAAGCCTATCCTAATCTAATCATAAGAATTCTAATCAATTTAGGAGTTTTACAATTTCAATACAACCTGAATTGCCATTAAAATAAAGAAATTTAATTTAAACAAAATAATTAATAAATTCCTAACAATCTCCTCCTTGGTAATTCAAGGTAAACACAAAAACTCCTAATAACATCTTTAAGCTGTAATCTTCATGCAGTCATTATTCAAGCGAACTTCAACTTCTTCATCTCCTGACCAAACAAAACAAGACCATATTTCCAATAAAATCAAGTAAATAGAAATCACAAGAAAATCAGTTTAAATTAGATATATTCTATTGCAAGCCAAAATTCAAATTCTATTCCAAAAACAGAGTCTCAAACTAAACATATTTTTCATTTTTTTTGTGTATGGCCTGAAAATGCCACTTAAAAAACACAACAAAAAATCTAAAGAAGCAATTCTATGAAATTGTTTTTCTTAAAAAATAATATTTATAAACTTTGCATTTTTTTCAACAATATTAAAATAAAATAAATCCTTTTAACATTCAAACCAAAAAAATATAAATCATTCAATGAAGATGAAAGCTTATTGAATTTTCAAAACAAAAATGAACTTAAGATTAATGTCAAGAGGAAATTTTTAAAAAAACAAAACTTAAGCAAGAGTTCGTACTAGATTGTTTCTTCAACATTTAGGTTAAGTCCTTATGTGTAATTGATATCCATTAAATATATTTGAATATTTTAAGAATTTTTAAACTTTTGAAGTCAAACCGAATAAATTTTCAATATATATTTGTTGAAGAAAGACGGAAACTCTCCCTCAAAAAGTTCTATTTTCTTTCTTTATTTATTTTTTTGCTTTTTTTTTTCACATCTTTTACAGTAATACAAACTAAAAGAAAAGATCCGCATAGGTAGCTATTTCCTTAAGCATATAATTACAATATCATATGCGGCGAATTTCACACTAAAACGAACGAAAAAGTAAGGTTCGTATAGATAGTCATTTCCTCAAGCATTATATAGCAATAGCATGTTCTTTATTGAGAGAGGAGCAATGGAGAGATAAATCATATGGGGGTAATTGTAGACATCAATATCAATATAGGGATTCTACCACCATAGTTAATCAAAAGGTGTTCTTTAAAAGATATTCAAGAAGGTTCCATAGAAAAATTTGAACACAAGTTCAGAGATCTTTTATTTGAAAAATAATCAAGTACACTCAAAACTATGAATTTTTTAACTTCTTACCGACAAAAACTAATAAGACAATTTTTTATTTTGATTTATTTCATAAAAATTGATCTACTTTGAATTAATTGAATTTTTTAGATTTTAAAAGTCAAAAGAATTAAAAAAAATATACAACCCCTTTTTTTGTTCTTTTATTTCCTTTTTTTTTTACTTTTTTTTAAAAAGAAAAATAAACATTATTTCAAGACACATGCTTCAGTTAGAGCGCTTCTAAAGGTTTTACCAACAAGTCGATTTTTAAGACACTGTGAACTGGATTCTCTATCAAGTCTAACTTTTTAACCCATACAGTTTGAGTTTTAAGCAAAGATAACATGGGGGCGCTGAGTTTTTGGTCATAATAAGCTCTCTACCAGTTAACCGTTTGAGCGCTCAACTACCAGTGAACAAAATTTTGAGATTTTAGCTTTTTGCAACGAGGTCTAATGTGTCCCAATATTTCATAATGATGACAATTACAGGCAAATATTTTTAATATTATTTGACTTTGGTAAATATTTTTGAAATAAATTTCTCGAAATTTGACTCTTAACTTGAACATAATTTTTTAAAAATATTTTGATCAGAATTCACAATTTTCACAAAATTGATTTTACCGGTGTCTCTTGAGGTAGAAGATTTTTGAACATACACAAGTCCCCATGGATCTAACACCCCTTTTTGCACACTTAGAATTTCTTCCAAAATTAGGGAACCTACATTCAACTTCTCAAGCGTAGCATTAGAAGAGTCAAAATCTTTTTACAAATTTATAACTCTCGATTCAAGTAATATTTTTGACTCAATATTTTCAAGCAAAGTTTTCTCAAAATTAACAATTGTGTTTTTAAAAATTTTACATGATTCAATTAAGTCATCTCTATTTTTTTTCAGTAGCATTCGATTTTTTTGTTAAAATGACTTTATGTGTTTTTGATTGACAAACTTTAGATAAATTTTCAGACAATTCTTGTTTCAAATTTTCTATTTTCTTTTCAAACATTTTTGTTGTAGTCAATGTCAAATTCGTTTTAGTCAATTTATAACTTTCATCGTACAATTTCTCACATGCATGCAAAAGAAATTCACCATCTTTCTGTTTACAATCAGATTCATTATTATTATCAACTGGCGCAATTTGTGAACTTTTACAAACAGACTTAAAACTAATACATGTGAGTGCATGATCAACATAATTTAATGATGCAATAAAAGCAACAAAATTACCATCATCACTGTCTGCATCATCATTGTCTGAATTATTTTCAGAAGAACTATTATCCCATGTGAATTTAAGTGCTTTTCTCTTTTTCTTTTTCTTGGTTGGACATTCATTTACCATATGGTCGTAACCTTAACATTCAAAACGCTGTATACCTCGGAATTGATTTTTGATCTTTTTATTGTCATTTTTAGAATTAATTTTGAGTTTATCATCTCTTTTATTTTTCAGTTTGAGATTGCTGTAATTTATATTTTTAAAAGCATTTTTATATTTTTTAACAAAATATTTCATAATTTCAACATTAATCTCATCATCTATTTTAGGCTCGTCAATGTCATCTTGAATCATTTTTAAAAGCAATACTTTAGATCTTTTTGGTTGACGTAAACTGGTTTCATAGGTTTGAAGATTTTCAACCAACTATTTCACTTGTAAGGTATCAACATTTTTGCTTTCTTCAATAGTAGTAATTTTTTGTTGGAATCTCTTGAGGAGTGATCTCAATTTTTTTTAACAATACGGGATTTAGGAATTTGTTTGCCAAGTATAAAACTAGAATTGACTATGTCACTCAATTTGGCATAAAAATCATCAAATGTGTCATTATCATCCATTCTTAAAGTTTCAAAACTAGTAGTGAGCCTTTGAAGTTTTAAAATTTTTACAATTGTAGTACCTTCATGAGTAACTTCAAAGATATCCCATACTTCTTTTGCAATTTCATATGTACAAATTCGTTAGAATTCTTTCGGTGTGACACCACTAAATATGACATTGATTGCTTTACTATTCTAGCTTATATTTTCAAATTTTTTTTTATTCTATTGTTCAGTTGATTTTAAAATAAAATCATCCCTAGACTTAAAAGTGGTTCGGGTATAGCCATTAACAACTGAAATCCAATAACTAAAACCCTTTTATCGATGGATTTTAGAAATGTTCGCATCCGAGCTTTCCAATAAAATCTTCTCTCGAAAATTCCACAAAAAGATTGATTAGGACTGTTTTTTTTCAAAAAAATATTTTTAATCAAAAAATTATTACAACCCTTTTTAATCGAAAAAAAGTTATAATTTTTTATATCAAAAAAATATTATTTTAAAAAAATATAAATCATCTCTGATACCAATTGAAAAAGTAATATTTTCTATCTTTTAATCAAACTAATTGAAAAATATTATTTTACATTTAATTTTTAATCAATCTATATCGTTAAATGTGAGAAGTAAAGAATCAAACATGCAAACCCAACACACGAGATTTTTTACATGAAAAACTCCAACTTGGGTAAAAACCATGGGACTAATTCAAGTCCAGGTAAATTAAGCACTATCAATCGAACTGTTACAAGACATAACTTACGAACTTTGATCAAATTCTCAATCCAAATGTCTTAAGTTTACTTGCTGAATTTACGTACACCATTCTCCACATGATTACCGCAGTAATAAATCCTCGAAGCTTCAACTGATAGAATCCTCTGTCAGAACGAACTTAGAATGCCTTCTAAATTAAACACGAACAATCTCAAAATTTTAGAACTCAAAAGGAACTTCTGATTGTCTTTAGAAGATCTGAATATTGAGTGCAGAAGTTAATTTTTGTGACTGGCCTTAGGTCTTATTTATAGGCTTGAAAACTAGGCAATTAGAGTTCAAAACAATTGAAACTGCTTGGGTCTGCTTGAGCGCACTTAGGACCGCTAGTGTGAGACCCTGACCTGTTTCATTTTTGAAATGAATTAAGTGTTGATGGGAGTGGGAGTTAAAACATGACCTTGGTGATGTTGTGGGTGAGTGTTTTAAGCTTGGATACATGTGAAAGATATGTTCGGGGAAGAATATGAGGTTCTAAGAGATGTTTGGGCAAAAATATGTGAAAAGCATGTGAAGAAAAGTGACATACCTTTACTATTTTGCTCATAACTCTTTGTACAAAATGAATTTTGGTATTAGGTTTGAACCATTGGAAAGAAGACTTCCAACGCTTCAGTTTGAGCACAAGCATGACCTTATTTGGAGTTCGATCGAGGGAGATATGATCGTTTGAAGTTGGGACAGCAGTGCAGTGAAATGGGAAACCGCTCGAGCGGTAAAAAGACCGCTCGATCGGTCTGTTCGGGTAAACTATTTTAAAAGCAACGAATTGCTTGGTTTTTGGTGCAAAGCTTATCTTGTAAGCTTCTTTTTCTTTCTCCTAAAACCCTAGACCACAAGCTCTGCCTTCTCTCTAGGTTTTGGGTGTGTTCGTGCTTGGATCTTGGTGATTGGTGGGTGGATCCTTGATGTACTCGCCATGGGTTTCACTTTCATCCAAATAAAATTGTGTTTTGGCGGCTTTAGTTTTTCACTGGTTGGTAAAGCTTTGGGTTTGTGACCCTATGAGGTAGGATCCTAGACTCTATTGTTGTTAAAGGGTGCTACGTGCAATTATAGGTGTTTTCACCGATTAAAATTGCTTGAAAATACTTTTCATGCTATATTCTCATGTTTAAACCATTTTGTTTGGATAAACAGTATGTTTTGCATTTTTTCGTAATTTTTACATGATATGAACTTGTGGATGTTCATAGTTTTCAAAAAGGTATTTTTGAAAACGGAGGTTTTATGAAACTCTTAAAAAACGTGTTTTGGAAGTTTGATACTAACCCTCAAGGTTGAGTCTCAGCTTTTAAATGTTTTGATGGAAAGATATTTTTACATGCTAGTTGATCTCCATGTAGATGGATGTTGGATCTCTTTTTATACATGTTGATGTATAAATATTTTATGGGTTTTACGTAGTTGAGCTATGGCTGGTTTTGAAATATTTTTCATAGATGTACCGTGACAGTGGGTGTGTTGAGTTGGGCTTCTATTGCTCCTTGGTGGAAGTCCAAAAACGTGCACAGAGTGGGTTCGCTACGGTCCCTTAGGTTAATCTCCGTAAAAGTGGTTTGGATGCTTCTTCTATCGGTCGTGAAAATCCATAAAGAGTCGGTTGCCTCCGTGAATGGCGTCGGTTGCCTCCGTGAATGACGTCGTTGTTGTAACTTCGTATAGAACTTGCATTACATAGCAGGCCTTAAGTGGTTCAGGATTAGGGTAATGGGCAGGAGTCTATAGTTGTTACCTTTATCCCTATGCGTGGCAGAGTCGGTACATATGATTTAATTTTATCTTTTTCTTCTCGGCGGTGTGGTCCGAGTGGAGCATACTATTTTATTATTGCTTATTGTTTTATTTTCCTCGGTTGTGTGGTCCAAGTAGGAAAATAACGTTTTGATTCCAGTTGTGTGATTCGGGTAAACAAAATTAGATTTTGATTACTACTTTCCCTTAACTGTGGCATTGATGATATGCATGGTTTTAAGGATAGAAAACTTATGATTTTGGGATGAAAATTTTTTTGGCTCCTGTGGTTGAGTCTTTATGCTTATGATTGTATAACCTGCTTTACAGCTTTATAGTTTGTTTCTATTGGGTTTCAGCTCACAGTGTGAGATTTTGTTGTAAAACCTTTTTTAGGTGAACGTGATCATATAGGTTGAGGTGCTCAGAGGTGGTTGTTGACAAGACCTTGTTGTTTGGTCTTTGTTAGATAGTTTATATCTTTCTGTATATGTTTCATGTTTGGATGTAACATGTTGTAAAGCATATGTAATTCTTATGGATGTATGCATGATTAATTGCTTTCGAGAGAACCTTGGGTTGGTTGTTGTTTTCCGCCTTCATTTGGTTTTATCCTTTTCTTTTTAAATGTTGTGCCTCGAGGGAGGATAGAGCCTTATTTGGGTGGGTTTTTTTTGGCATGGTTGCCTTATGAGTTTTCAAAACGATGAAAAATATTTAAGTGTTGGGAAGGAAAAAGTTGTGTTTTGAAAGCTAGTCTGGAGCCTGACCGCTCTACGGATCGCTCGAGCAGTCTATCGGGTGGTCTCTGGAAACATTCTATTTTTCTTTTGTTTCGTTCAAAATTCAGTGTCCTAGGGAGGACCGCTCGAGCGGTCTTTTGACCGAACAAGCGGTTTGGACAGATTTCAAAAAAAAAAAATTTTGTTGTTTGTTTTTAAAAGCTTGGCTCTTGGGGACCGTGACCTTGGCCTTTGGGCTGCTCTTTTGCAACAAGTAAACCCTCGGTAATACGTTTTTACAAAGGTTTTAGCCTCGTTTTGGCTTTACGATTTTCATCCCTTTTTGTTTGGGCGTTTGTGGTGGTAGTTCGTGAGCTTTTTGCGTGACCTAGTGTGTAGGGCGTGACAACTTGGTATCGGAGCTCGGGGTTCGAATACTTATTAGCTGTGGGAAGAGGGTGTGTTACCTTATGAGGAATGATGTGTGTGTGCTTGGTTGCCTGTGTTTGGAACATAAGCATGATAGCTTATTGTGTATATGCGAGTATGGAGGTTGGACCTTAGGATTGATTAGTCTTGCCTTCGAGCATTTGGACTAACAAACTTGGGAGCCAAGTTAGAAACGCGTTTCACGGATGTGATTTCTAGCAAAGAATCTAAGTAGGTTATCCGAAGTGATGCGTCATTCTTGTTGGTTCTCCTTGATATCGGTGTTGTATCAGCATAATCGTTGTGGCTATGTGTTAGTATAATTATGTGGTACGTGTTAGAAATAACATGATAGATCGACCTTCGATTGACGTGTTTCATGCTTTCTTTATATGACCTGTATACCCTTTGAGACGACGAGACCGTGGTTTAGATCTTGGAGGTGCGACTCAATTGCAGAGGTACGGTTATGGGTTGAGTGTCGATCGCCTAGTATGTTGTGGAACTTGTCAGTGAGTTGGGTTCAGCCATGTGAGGTTGGTCTCGATTGGTAAACCATCGAGTGTTGGTATGCGCAGAGTTTCATTCAGGTGTAGTCGAAGCATGGTTGATGGCTTTGGCTTGGATAGCTGACTCTGCTTGAGAGTTTCTTTTGAAGGTTAGAGTTATGTTATGGACGGTCTTGTGAGCAGGGGCGATGGGGTGTCAGAGACCCTGGGAATTAGTGGTATGGCTAGATTGGTGGATAGATCTGTGGATCGTGATAACCCCTTTCGATTAGGGTTTAGCATAAATAGTTCTGGTCGTGTGATGGATTAGGTACGCCGTGAGCCATACTATGTCATGAACCGTATACTCAGGATGAGGTATAGACGAAAGCATAGTGGATGGGAGCATAGTAATCCTTGACTGGGTGTATGTTGAGATAACAAAATGTGAGTGGTTCTGGAGATATTCCCTGGTAGTCAGGATGTTGATGGTGGTCAGTAGGATGTTGACGGTAGTTAGAGTAGTATCTGACGATGTTGTTAGAAGTCTGAGTAGTTTCGATTACCATGGATGTTGTTTACCTTATTAAGGTTTGAGAACTGAGTTGTGAGTGAGCGAACTCGAGGATATGGGGACGAATATGAGTTGCAGATATGCTGGGAAGAGCATGGGTCACAACGGTGCTGGAATGAGTAAGGGTTCAGGCTATGATTCTAACCTGCGATGAGTAACAGTTCTGTGAGATTCCTATGAGAACGCAGGTTTGTGATCTGATCGTCACCTTAGTGATCAGAAGTTTGTGTTTGGGAACCGTACAGGATGCATGAGGTTTGAAATGACTGTAGAAGGGTTCGATAGTGTGGTTGGCTTAGGGTCGAGATGGCATATCCTGAGTGTGATATGTCTGGAAGTTATTTGTGTTCAACCTTGGGTTCAGAGGTGGGTATGTTGTTTGCCCATGGGAACGAAGTGTGGAGTAATAAGGTTCAGTATTGTACCATGTGGTTTGGCTGGCCTGGGGCGATAGGTGAGAAATTGTGGGTTACGATGCCTGTGATCGATGTGTGCCTTGAAGGCGAAAGTGCGGAAGGTGCTTGCATGGTTATGGGAGTTATTAGTAACTCTAGATGAAAGGTCTCAGGATTGGGTTTTCTTTGTTCGGTGCTGTGCACTTTCTATGTGAGCTACTTGGATAGTGGGCTCGAGACTGTAACGTGGTTGTGGTTTGCCTAGCAGGGGTTAGGTGAGTAAGCACAACCAGGTGGAGTGAAATTTTGGCGTGAAGGAATGTTGACGTGTGTCTCCGTGCACTGTTAGTGATGAGCTTGTAATCCTATGGGATGTGTTGTGTAAGGTATGCAGACTAATGGTATTCGTATGTGTACGAATGAGGTCTAAAAGTTGAGAGCTTAGTGTAGCAGATGACCCGAGTATCGTGATCGAGGTTGACGGCAGCTGTTTGACTATGGAATCTCGTTAGATTTTGTATTCGTGTTGTGATCCTTGGAGTTGTGACTCGGGAACTTGTATCACCGTGATCGAGTGATTGTGGGTTTGCTTTTTCATGGCTTCAACGTGTGGTTCATGGCTACGTGTCTTCTTGGCTGTTAAGCGTCTGTGGGTGTAACTTGGGATCCGATTGCTCCCGCGATTGGGGACCGTAAAGAATCACATGATGGGGTTAGTATTATCCCACGGTGGAAGACCGTAAAAGAGTACGTATGAGTGTGGTAAACATGATAGGTTGTGATAACCTAGTCAGTGTGGCTCATTTTATATGATGGTTGAACCATTTGGGTTGTGTTCCCTGTAAGGTCAAGTTCGTAGACCAGGAATGCTTTTGCTTGTTCTTGTTGGCAAGGAAATTTATGTTGAGATGAAGTGGTCCTTCTACAGTGAACAACTGAGAATCGTTAACCGTTGTGTGCGACTTGTCCTAGGTAGTGTGTGTATGGTTGTACTTGTAGTTCTTGGCAGATTGAGAATTTTATCAGAACAGTGCAACTGTGATATTTACATTACGGGTTTTTGATAGACTTTTGTGAGTCTGGACTTGGGTTTTGTTCGGAGTTTTGAATTGTTCAGCGTTCTTAGAGTCGAGGAGTGGTTATCGACTATGGTAAGTGTTGTGCTTTGCCATAACTGTTGTTTGTTCGGATGGTGATCTTGAGAATGTGATAGATAAGAGTCAGGAAGGATATGATGTTTGAGAAGCCTTGGTGGCCGTGGTCTGTTGGACCGATGTGATTGTTTGATTGGGAACGGAAGGGTCGTGATAAGTTTTGTATATGAGGAAATTGCTGCATATAAGAGGCAAGTCTTAGTTGGTTACTTGACCGATAAGTCTGGAGTTCGAATATTCTATTATTGTGGACTCAAGGAATTGATCTATGAGTTATGAGTTTGAGTTTGATGTTGAAAGACCGTCATCGTGTTTGTTCTGCCAGATGACAACGATCCTATTCGAATTGGATTGAGGTTGGTTTGTAGCCTTAGTATCAGTGATCAGATAGTGAGATGTTGAATTATGCAGTGATGTGTAGTGACGTACTATTGTACGGGCAATATGTTTTGGATACCTATGAAATATTTTGTCTGTGTGACGTGTTTGGTTAAGTGACTTGTTTGGGTTAGGTAACCTTGTGGCTTTGATGTCGAATTGATTTTTGATTGTGTGGAACCTTGTCTGGGACGGTGGTGTTTTACCTAGTGTTCCTCTAGGGTGAGAATAGTAGTTCGTGATGGAAGATTGGATAGAGGATGAAAGTTTGAAGGTTTGATGAGATGCATTCTTTAGTATTTTAGGTGGGTTAAGTGAGCTTCTCTCTGGAGTTAGACGTTTGTGTTGTTGCTTGTGGATGGGCGTCGTGTCAGCATCGAGATGGTGTTGTTAGCATTAGCTGGGTAATGATGTGGTATCAAAGTCGGTGGTCATATGGTGATCATCATAACTTGAGTAAAGTTTATGCACATGGTGTGTAACTTCGTCTGATCGATGTCAGGGGTTGACATATTGTGTTTGGACTCGCAGAGATAGTCCTTGGTGTGTTTTGTGAGATGTGAGTGAGTCAGTGTGTGCCAGTGAGAACAGGGTGGTAATCCCTATGTCTTTGAAATAGGGAGTGTTAGGGATCAAGTTCTATGGTAGATTGGCTCATGTGATGCGTTTGTCGCTGGAGTGGTTGTGCTCAGTGTGAGTAATGCTTTGAGGTTTGGCAGCGTGTGTTGGATCTTGATATGATGTTTCATGATGACTTGCCCATGAGCACAGTCGGTATGGAGGTTGATGAACGTGTATACGCGGTATCAGTCTTGTGACGATGGTTTCGAGGTTTCAGTTACTAGGGCATTTCTTTGTTGTTATGCAGTGTTGTTCGGTTTGCATCCGAGATTGTTGATGGTTTTGATGGGTTAGTGTTTAGCTTGCGTTTTAGAGTTGAATATTGGGGATAAAATTCCTTTAAGAGGGAAAAAGTTGTGAGACCTCGACCTGTTTCATTATTGACCTTGGTGATGTTGTGGGTGAGTGTTTTGAGCTTGGATACACGTGAAAGATATGTTCGGGAAAGAATATTAGGTTCTAAGAGATGTCTGGACAAAAATATGTAAAAAGCATATGAAGAAAAGTGACATATCTTTACTATTTTGCTCATAACTCTTTGTACAAAATGAATTTTGGCATGAGTTTGAACCATTGGAAAGTAAACTTCCGAGGCTTCAGTTTGAGCACAAGCAGGACCCTATTTGGAGTTCGAACAAGGGAGATATGATCGTTTGAAGTTGGAACAGCAGTGTAGTGAAATGGGGAACCGCTCGAGCGGTAAAAAGACCGCTCGATCGGTTTCTTTGGGCAGACTATTTTAAAAGTGACGGATTGCTTGGTTTTTGGTGCAAAGCTTATTTCTAAGCTTCCTTTTCTCTCTCCTAAAACCCTAGACCATAAGCTCTGCCTTCTCTCTAGGTTTTAGGTGTGTTCGGGCTTGGATCTTGGTGATTGGAGGGTGGATCCTTGATATATTCGTCGTGGGCTTCATTTTCATCCGAATGAAATTATCTTTTGGCGGCTTTGGTTTTTCATCGGTTGGTAAAGCTTTGGGTTTATGACCCTATGAGGTAGGATCCTAGACTCTATTGTTGTTAAAGAGTGCTACGTGTAATTATAGGCATTTTCACCAGTTGAAATTGCTTGAAAATACTTTTCATGCTATATTTTTATGTTTAAACCATTTTGTTTGGATAAAAAGCTTGTTTTGCTCTTTTTCGTGGTTTTTACATGATACGAACTTGTGGATGTTCATAGTTTTCAAAAAGGTGATTTTGAAAACAGAGATTTTGTGAAACTCTTGAAAAACGTGTTTTGAAGTTTGGAGCTAATCCTCGGGGTTGAGTCTCAGCTTTTAAAAGTTTTGATGGAAAGTTGTTTTTACATGCTAGTTGATCTCCTTGTAGATGGATGCTGGATCTCTTTTTATACATGTTGATGTATAACTCTTTTATGGGTTTTGCGTAGTTGAGCTACGGCTAGTTTTGAAATGTTTTCCATAGATGTACCGTAGATGTACCGTGACAGTGGGTGTGTTGAGTTGGGCTTCTATTGCTCCTTGGTGAAAGGTCAAAAACATGCGCAGAGTTGATTTGCTACGATCCCTCGAGTTAATCCCCGTAAACGTGGTTTGGATGCTTCTTCCATCGGTCGTGGAAATCCATAAAGAGTCGATTGCCTTCCGTGAATGGCGTCAGTTGCCTTTGTGAATGGCGTCGTTGTTTTAACTTCGTAGGGAACTTGCCATTACCTAGCAGGTCTTAAGTAGTTCAGAACTAGGGTAATGGGCAGGAGTCTATAGTTGTTACCTTTGTCCCTGTGTGTGGCAGAGTCGGTACATAAGATTTTATTTTATCTCTTTCTCCTCGGTAGTGTGGCCCAAGTGGCGTATACTGTTTTATTACTGCTTATCGTCTTATTTTCCTCGGTTGTGTGGTCCGAGTGAAAAAATAACGTTTTGATCCCGATTGTGTGATTCGGGTAAACAAAATCAGGTTTTGATTACTATTTTTCCTTAACTGTAGCATTGATGATATGCATGGTTTTAATGAAAGAAAACTTGTGGTTTTGGGATGAAAAATCTTTTTGGCTCGTGTGGTTGAGTCTTTGTGCTTATGATTGTACAACCTGCTTTACAGCTTTATAGTCTGTTTCTATTGGGCTTCGGCTCACGGTGTGAGATTTTGTTGTAAAACTTTTTTCAGGCGAACATGGTTCTATAAGTTGAGGTGCCCGGAGGTGGCTATTGACAAGACCCTGTTGTTTGGTCTTTGTTAGGTAGTTTATACATTTCTATATATGTTTCATGTTTGGATGTAACATGTTGTAAAGCATATGTAATTCTTATGGATGTATGTATAATTTATTGCTTTTGAGAGAATCTTCGATTGGTTGTTGTTTTCCGCCTTCATTTGGTTTTGTCCTTTTCTTTTTAAATGTTATGCCTCAAGGGAGGATTTGGAGCCTTGTTTGGGTGGGTTTTCTTTGGCATGGTTACCTTATGAGTTTTCAAAATGATGGAAAAGTGTTTAAAGTGTTGGGAAGGGAAAAGTTGTATTTTGAAAGCTGGTCTGGAGCCTGACCGCTCGACGGACCGCTCGAGCGGTCTATCTGTCGGTCTTTGCAAACATTCTGCTTTTCTTCTAATTCGTTCAAAATTCAGTGTCCTTGGGAGGACTGCTCGAGCGGTCTTTCGACCGATCAAGCGGTATGGGCAGATTTCAAAAAAAAAAAATTTGTTGTTTGTTTTTAAAAGCTTGGTTCTTGGGGACCATGATCTTGGCCTTTGGGCTGCTCTTTTGCAACAAATAAACCCTCGGTAGTATGATTTTACAAACGTTTTAGCCTCGTTTTGGCTTTGCAGTTTTCATCCCTTTTCGTTTAGGTGTTTGTGGTGGTAGTTCGTGGGTTTTTCACGTGACCCGGAGTTTGGGGCGTGACAGCTAGAGAGGTCTTGTGCTAGATTGCATTGTGCTTGAACGATCCTACTTCATTGGCTTGTACCTTCAGTTTTGACAAATGTACTTGAATTTTCTGATTTAATTAGGATTTCTATTGACAATTTTAACTCGACTAAGATTAATCAAATAAGAATTCCATACAATTTAGAATTCCTTAAACAGTCAAAACTCAATAAGTCTATCCTAATCCAAGCTATAAGAATTCTAGTCAACTTAGGAATTTTACAATTTTAATACAACCTGAATTACCATTAAAGTAAAGGAATTTAATTTAAACAAAATAATTAATAAATTCTTAACAACACTTACACTAAAGTTTTTCAATAAAAATTAATGATATATCATCCCCTTTATTTACTTATATATATATATATATATATATATATATAAGTAAATAAAGTGGATGATAGCTAACTCATTAAATTGTGACGAATATAATGAACAACATTAATATTTTGAAAACAAATAATGATTGAGCTTATTTTTATCAAAAAAGTAACAGTAGGTAATTAGAGTAGTTGGTAAATAGATAAAATGTATGAAGACCTACTATTTGCATTTTTTATTTATTTTAAATCAGCATAGTAGAATAATATTTGGCAATATTAACAATTGGTTAAAGAGTATAAAATAGATGGATTACTTATACTTTTGATCGAAAGTTGTTGGGATTTTAGGCACAAATTTTCAAAAGATTAAGATTAATTAATTTAGGCAATCAATTGGAATCTTATGTAGGCTTCAATCCACAAATAGCAAAATAAAAAAATAAGAACAACAAAAAATACAATAAAATACGTAGTTTGATTAACTGTCTACCTCATTGGGAGAGAAAAAATAATCCATTATATGAAAATAAGGATTAAAATGATCACTCTTTACCACACAATATATATATGGCCTCAAACTTGTTAGGGTTGGTATACTAAAAATCATATTTTTAGTATTTAATTTTATTTTAATAAAATTAATTTTTTATTTTATGAGAATCTTAATAAGTAATGTATGTATATCATTTCTTTTAATGTTATGCATGGATGTCCTTTATTCTGTACAATATTTAATGTGGTGTGTAGAGTGCGATTTATACACAAAAGATCAGATTTTAGGTTCTTGCAGAATATAAGTTTTATATTCACAATTTACATAGAAATTGACATACAATCGGTACGACTGTAGCACAGAGTTTTTGTAAGCTTATTTTGATTACGGAGAACAGATAATAGCGTCGTCTATTACTCCGACTCATTGTACTAGTACACTTTGTGTGTATTGAACGTGACACATTAGGGTAATTAATTTTATACTTACTATACAAATTAATTCACAGTACAAGGTAATTATGAACAGCGCTTATCCTCTTAATCCTAAAATAATTATTGATTTGCGTATATTTAATATTCGTTGTTTTGATTCATTAGAGGGTACGATCTTATATGAGTCCATATTTTCGATATGTTGGATAACAGTATTGTTTATATGGTGAATATTAATTATTGACAGATTCTACATCCCGAAGGATCGGGATGGATGATACTCTCTTAAGGTAGTTTATAAGTTTTGACCGGGCCAAACCTTTTAGGTGAATTTAATTATCCGGTGGTCAAATAAGTTAAGCGGACGAGATTAAGAAATTACAAAATGGCAATTAAATTAAATTTTTAGTAATTAAATTTAATTGGCAAGTATCAAGAATCTTAACGTGGGGAGAATTATTAAGTATTTATTAACAGGAGCTCAACGCATGATGGTCTTGAGATTGTGGCTCAAAGTGAAATTATAGTTCTTTAGTGGTGTGAACTGTAATTTAGTATTTTATGAAAGTTGTAAAAATTGCTATGAGATTTGCTTAATTACGAAAATCGCTAAATACGTTTCTGTGCTCCACTAGAAGTATGACTCATAATTACTCCACAGGTTCCTATTGTAACCCTATAAATATGCGGGTAGGCTGAACTATATTTATAACTTGTATTCAAGACTAAAGCTGTCTAGGTTCTGCCGGTACGAGTTCTCGATAGATTATAGCCCACACTATATTCGAAAATCGCATAAAAGAATACAGTAAAAGGTCTGACGGGAGCTTCAACTAAGAATAAAAAATGTAGTTGAAGATTTGACCGGCAAAAGATATTCTTCTAAATTAACTTTGGTTGTACGGGTTTTAATTTTGATCGTTCGACATTAAAAATTTTATCTGGAGCCCGTTTTGGTATCTGCCCGTCCAGTTATTTTTTTATCGAAAATCATTTGCAAAAATAATAATTTTCGCAGTTTTGCCTCCAACAATTTGTATCAGAACCATTTTATTTTTTGTTTACGATTTATTGGGGCTGGATAGTTTTAGAACTATGCTAACTTGGTTTTGCAGGTATTCTAATCTCGGTTTTTTGATCATTTGTTTATTCATGTTTGATTGAATGGTTTGAATGATGATTATTTTTTTAAATCACGAGGGTTGATCGTGATAGATTGAATGTGAGCCTACGGAACATTGGATCAATGTAACAACTAGTTTTATATTTTTAAATATCTATTTAAATTAATTAAGAGCAGGTTGAATATCCAAGAACACGAAGAACAGGTGGCGGCACCGGCACTAGCATCGGCGGTAGTTTTGGGATTTTATGAGCCACAGATCGCAGTAAGTTTTTAACGGTTTTAAGTAGTTTTTTTGGATGAGTTTTCTATAGTATTTATGCATTAAAAACAACAGTAAAAATAAGTCAAAAACAGTGAAAAAGTCAACAAAAACAACCCACCACCGGCGACGGTTCCGCGACAGTTTTGATGATTTTTTGGGTCATTTTTGAAACTATTTTTGAGCAGATTTTAGGCATAAAATAGTAGTAAATATACCTTAAAATACTATCAAAAAACCATTAAAAAACTGGGCCAAACAGTACACAGAAAAGGTGCAAAATAGCAGTGGTTTTTCGGCTTTGGCAGCGATGCAACAGGCGTTCGTTCGGGGCTATTTCAGGACTATTTTCGAGGTATTTTTCAAAGCAACAAGTTGCTAAATATTTGAGCTATTTTTTTTAGCAAAAATAGGAGCGAAAAGATACCGAAGAAAGACCAAATAGGGGGTTGTTTGAGGCGGCAACGCTAGCAGCGGCAGCATGGTTTGAGGCTGTTTTGCGGCCATTTCTCGGGCTATTTTTGGGCTGAATTTTTGACAAAAAATGCTATGTTTCGAGAGCTATTTTTCAGTATAAAAAGCGTCGAAAATGGAGAACCGAAGTGGCAGCACCATGGTAGCAGCCACAGTGAAGGTGGCCGGCAGTGGTTCTGGCTTTTCCCAGATTGTATTGATCGATGTTTATAATATATTTGATACTGATATGAGATACTTGTATATCGCAACATATCAGGGTATCCTGATACAATCAAGATATAGGAGAAGAATAGGGATTATTACAACTTATCTTCTATAGGAGACTTAAATGCTTCAGCGTTTTACTTTGATCATAAAATCGAGATATATGTACATCGTATATATATATATATATATATATATATATATATATATATATGAACTGCGTGGATGTTGCATATTTGTTTTTATTTATCCTGTTAATTTAATTAATTCAAAAAATTCGGTTTGAATTAAAATATTTTATAATAAAAAATAAAATAAAATATTTTTAATTAAAGTTTTTATTTAAATAAAAAACTTTAGATATTTTATTTTTTACAAAATATCACGTTTAAGATTATTTTTCATAAAATCGAATATCTTAAAAAAACATTAAAATTAATTTTAAATTTTAAATTAATTAAATAAAAAATGTTTAATCAAAATAAATTATTATTTTTCAAAAAATATAGAACGGAAAAAAAATGAAAAAATACCTTTAATCACTACCTTAGCAGAAAAGCTGAAGGAAAAACTGCGCATTTATTAAATTTTATTTGTTACGCATTTAAATACGAAAGATGGTTTGGCAAATTGGAATCTTTAAAATCGTGTACACGGAAAGATATTTGATTCTTTCAGATCGTGTGATTTTAGAAATTAATAAATTTATTTTACTTAAACGGATTTTTATAACTCTAAAAAAAGTTTTAAAAAATCTAAGTGGGAGAGGGAATTTATTCATAGATAAATCTTGCGGTGTCCATCACCAATTTGTAGGCGATGCAATTAAAATCTGCGTGTTGGCAGTAAGGCCTTCCTCCCCATCAGACAAATTAATTGCGATATCGCTAATACAAATTTCTTTTAGGGATAATTCTAGATAATTGTTAGTGTGAATCACTTATCCATCTGAAGGATTCGTTGCGAAGCGATTGATTTAGGATTAGGTGACTATTAACACTTAGTGGTATATAATAGTATCATCTCCATTTGAGTCACTACTATTATATATATGACCGAAGTTATGTTAGCTATTTAATTTTACTTGGTAGGATCAGTTGTCTAGATACTAAAATTAATAGGAATTGGCCTGTCTAGTCATACGATGGATATTAGACGTCCTCCCATCATGGCATGCTATTAACAAGGTACCAGGCTGCTAGTGAATTTCTTTTAAAATGGTAGAGGGAACCAAATTAAAATAAATTCAAAATCTTAATTATATGATTCGCATGATTAAAATGGCTTTCAACCCACTCGCTTCAAAACTAAAAAAAACAATCTTATGGGACCAAATTATGTTGACTGGAAACGAAACATGGACATTATCTTAACTGTTGAGAATTACAAGTTTATGTTAACTGAGATATCCACCGATACCTGATGTGGGGACGACCGAACAAGAAACCCAAGCCCATTAGAAGTGGCAGAAAGCTGATCAGATGGCTTGTTGTTACATTTTAGCTTCAATGTCAATTGTTTTGCAGCATCAGCATCAGTCAATGCCCAGTGCCTATGACATGATTATGAACCTCAAAAAAATGTTTGGGGATCAAAATCGTGCCGTTAGGCAGGTGGCCATGAAATCTCTAATGAATGCAAACATGGCTGGAGGCACCCCAGTTAGGGATCATGTTCTGAAGATGATCTATTTTTTAAATGAACTGGAGATCCTAGGAGCTAAAATTGCCAAGGAAACCCAAGTCGATATCATACTCCAGTCATTGCCTAAAAGTTTTAAGCAGTTTTTCCTGAACTATATCATGAACAAGCTCATCTTTTCATTGGCAAAACTTCTTAAGGAACTTCAAGCAGCCGAGGGTGTTCTTAGGAAGCCAGGTTTTATATATGTGGTTAAGAAATGTTCTTCATCTAAGCCGAAAGGCAAGAAGAAGAAAAACGTTCAAATATAGGGAGGCACAGCTCCAAAAGCAGTTAAGGGACCAAAAGCTAGTGTGAAGAAGCCGAGAGGCAAGTGCTATCACTGTAACCAGTTGGGCATTGGAAAAAGTAGTGTCCAATTTTTCTCAATAAGCAGAAAAAACCAAGTAATTTCTATTCACTGGTGGTTGAAACATGTTTAGTGGTGTTATCTACTGGTACCTGGTGTGTAGATACTGGAGCCACTAATCATGTCTATAATTCTTTGTAGAGGTACTAAGAAATCAGGCAACTCAGTGATGGAAAATCATACCTACATATGAGCAATAATACAAGGGTGGCAGCAGTTGTAGTAGGAGATATCACTATTAATTTCAGTAAAGATAGGATACTTCTTCTGAAAGATTGTCTTTACGTACCTTCAATTAGAAGAAATTTAATTTCTGTCTCGACCTTAATAATGGACAAATATTCTGTTCATTTTAGTGACTCTGTCGTTGTGAAGAAAAATAAATATTTTATTTGTTCTGGTACATTGGTAGATGATCTATATGTTGTATCTCCTATCTCTCCTACACTATAACTAATTGAAATGAATAACACAACTAATTTACCATATAAGAGAGTTTCTTTTTTTAATGAACCAAACGTTTTTTTGGCACTTACGCTTGGGTCATATTAATCTAAAAAGGATAAATAGCCTGGTACCAGATGGACCTTTGAGTTCATTAGAAGTGGAGGCACTTCCAGTCTATGAATTCTTCTTAGAAGGTAAGATGACCAAGGGACCCTTTTCGGCCAAAGGCTATAGAGCTAAAGAACCGTTGGAGTTGGTTCACTTTGATATGTGTGGTCCTATGACAATCTGGGCTAGAGGTGGCTCTAAGTACTTTGTCAATTTCATTGATAACTACTCAAGGTATGGATACATTTACCTGATGCACTATAAGTCTAAATTCTTTGAAAAATTCAAAGAATTCAAGGCGGAGGCAGAGAAGTATCTGGATAAAAGTATCAAATCACTACGATCCGACCATAGTAGGAAATACCACTCTCGAGAGTATAGGGACTACCTGTCATCAGAAGGGATTATATCCCAGTTGACTACATCTGGCACTCCGCAGCAAAATGGTGTAGCAGAAAGAAAGAATATGACTCTTATGAAGATGGTAAGGTCCATGGTGAGTTATTCAGGATTACCTGATTCATTTTGGGGACTCGCTTTAGAGACAGCGGCTTACATTCTAAACTTAGTAGCTTCTAAGTCAGTACCTTTTACTCCCACAGAATTGTGGACCAGGCATAAGCTTAGTCTAAAACACATTCAGATTTGGGGGTGTCTAGCACATCTGTTGAAAGGGAATGTGGGTAAGTTGGAACCGAGGACATAAGTCTATTTCTTTGTGGGGTATCCTAAAGGGAACGAAGGGTAATCTATTTTATAATCCTACGGATTAGATGGTTATTGTTAGCACCGATTCTTAATTCTTGAAAGAGGATTATATTATGGACCACAGGCCCAAAAGCAATATTGTTCTAGAAGAACTGAGAGGAAATACAAGTAGGACGGAAGAGGAACCATAAGTCACTGATATCCCATTGCCTTGTTATAGTGGGAGGATTATCGGGATAGGTACAAATCAAGAACAAGGTGCTGATGCACATGGTTAGATGCTACACAATGTGTTACTACTAGTACACAGACACAGGTAGTGCATCGTCATAGTTGGAGGGTTGTTCATCAACCTGATCGGTATATGTTCTTGGGAGAGTCTTTTGACAAGATCCTAGCAGAACTGGATATCGAGCCCTGTAACTACAATGAAGCACTTCTGGATAAAGATGCAGATCTTTGACAAAGGGATATAAATTCAGAGATGAAATTTATGTATTCCAATCAGGTCTGGAAACTTGTAGAACCACCCGAAGGGATAAAATCCATTTGTTGCAAGTGGATCTACAAGTGGTAGAGAGGAGTAGACAAGAATGTTAAATCCTTCAAAGCTAGGCTTGTTGCTAAATGGTTCACTCAAAAAGAAGTGATCGATTATGAGGAAACCTTTTTACCGATAGCCATGCTTAAGTCTACTCGGATTCTCTTATCCATTGCTGCTTATTTTGATTACGAAATTTGATAAATGGATGTCAAGACAACTTTTCTTAATAGACGTCTTGACGAGTGAATTTATATGGTACAACCAGACGAATTCATTATAAAAGGCCAGGAACACATGTTGTATACGCTTAAGAGATCAATTTATGGACTTAAGCAAATATCGAGTCTTGGAACACTCGGCTTTATCAAGCCATAAAGTCATATAATTTTGATCAAAGTCCGGATGAGTCCTGTGTGTACAAGAAGCGTGACGAAAACATAGTGATCTTCCTAGTACTTTATGTAGACGATGCCTTGCTCATAACAAACGGTGTGGGGGACATTATCTACGGTTAAAGTACGGTAATCTGGGCAGTTCGATATGAAGGATTTGGGAGAAGCCAGTCACATCCTTAGGATCAAGCTCGTGCGAAATCGAAAACAAAAGATGTTAGGCTTATCACAAGTAAAGTATATCGATGATATCTTTGCTCGTTTTAGCATGCAGGATTCCAAGAAAAGATTTTTTCCTATCAGGCATAGAATCACTCTATCCAAGGATTAGTGTCCTAAGACACCTGATGAGATAGAGAAGATGAAGGCGGTTCCTTATGCTTTAGTAGTAGGAAGCTTCATGTATGCTATGATTTGCACTATACCCGATATTTGCTTTATCGTTGGCATGTTAGCAGATATCAGTCTAACCCAGGGTAGAAGCATTAGACGACAGTAAAGAATATAATCAAGTACCTGAAAAGGACTAATGATTATATATTGATTTACGAGGTAGACAGTCTAGTATCTTTGGGGTACACAGACTCAGATTTTCAGTCTGACAAGGATTCCTGTAATTCTACCTCAGAATATGTGTTTTCCTTAGGAGGTGGAGCTATAAGTTAGAGGAGTATCAAGCAGTCCTGCATTGCTGATTCCACTATGGAGGCCGAGTACGTGACTGATTTTGAAGTAGCCATGGAGACCGTTTGACTCAGGAACTTCCTGTTGGATCTAGAGGTGGTCCCTTCAGTTCAGTAAGCTATTACACTTTATTGTGACAATAGCAGAGTGGTTGTAAACTCGAAAGAGCCAATGGTCCACAAAAAAAGAAAACACATTGATCGTAAGTATCACCTGATACGAGAAATTGTACAGAGAGATGATAGTACTATGACCAAGATTGCATTAGGAGACCACCTTGCAAATCCTTTTACAAATCGCTTACCGGTTAAAACTTTTGATAGTCATATAGAAGGCATGGGAGCCAAATGTATGGCAATATGATTTTGAGTATAAATGGGAGATTGTTAGGGTTAGTATACTGAAAATTATATTTTTAGTATTTAATTTAATTTTAATAAAATTAATTTTCTATTTTATGATAATCTTAATGAACAATGTATGTATATCATTTCTTTTAATGTTATGCATGGATGTCCTTTATTCTGTACAGTATTTAATCTAGTATATAGAGTACGACTTATACACAGAAGATCAAATTTTAGATTCTTACAGAATATAAGTTTTAGGTTCATAGTTTAGACGGTATTGGATATACCATTGGTACGACTGTAGTACAGAGTTTTAGTAGGCCTGTCTTACTTACGGGGAACAGATAATAGCGTCGTCTATTGTTCCAACTCTCTGTGCTAGTATACTATGTGTATATTGAACGGGATACATTGGGATAATTAATTTTATATTGATTATATAAATTAATTCACACCCTAACGTTATTATGAACAGTACTTAATCTCTTAATCTTGAAATAATTATTGATTTGTGTATATTTAATATTCGTTGTTTTGATTCATTATAGGGTGCGATTTTATATGGGTCTATATTTTTGGTGAGTTAAATAGCGGTATTATTTATATGGTGAATATTAATTATTGACGGAATTAACGTCTCAAACGATTGGGATTGACGATACACCCTTATGGATGCTTATAAGTTTTGACCGGGCCAAACCCTACAGGTGGATTTGATTATCCAGCAGTTAAATAAGTTAAGCGGACAGGCTTAAGGAATTACAAGATGCCGATTAAATTAAATTGTTAGTAATTAAATTTAATTGGCGGGTATCGAGAATCTTAACGTGGGGAGAATTTCTAAGCATTTAATAACAGAAGCTTAATGCAAGATGGTCTTGAGATTGTGGCTCAGAGTGCAATTATAGTTCTTTAGTGGTGTGAACTGTAATTTAGTATTTTATGAAAATTGTAGAAATCGCTACAAGGTTTTCATAATTGCAAATACCGCTATGAGGTTTACTTAATTACGAAAATCGCTAGATACGTACCTGTGTTCTATTAGAAGTCTGACTCATTATTACTTCGCAGGTTCCTTGTTGTAGCCCTATAAATATGCGGGTAGGCCGAACCATATTTATAACTTGTCTTCAGAACTAAAGCTGTCCAAGTTCTGCCAGTACGAGTTCTCAAAAGATTATAGCCCATACTATATTCGAGAATCGCATAAGGGAAGACAGTAGAAGGTCTGATAGGAGCTTTAACTCGGAATCAAAAACGTAGTTGAAGATTTGACCGGTAAAAGGTATTCTTTTAAATTAACTTTGGTTGTACGGGTTTTAATTTTGATCGTTTGACGTCAAAAGTTTTTTCTGGAGCCTGTTTCAGCGTTTGCCCTTCTAGTTATTTTTTTATTAAAAATCGTTTACAAAAATAATGATCTTGATAGTTTGGCCTCCAACAAAACTAAGCTTCTTACCGTCTTTCTACACTCTCTAATCTCTAAGACTCAGCCTCACTCTGTGTATTAGACATTCTGAATATTCTAGGGTTTTTATGGGACATAAAACCATTATATAAAAAGCCTTTAGGTCAAAACAAAAACTCTACCCGCTGTATAAAAATTGTTGCTGCGTTGCGGACTGCTCGAGCGGACACCAGACCGCTCGAGCGGTCAATATCCTGAGAGCATCATACGAAAAATTAAATATTCGAGGCAAAAACTCAACAATCTCCACCTTAGCTCAAATTTTTGAACTAGCTTGAAGATCTGTTATCACCTTGTCTTGCACCCCTTTTTTGGGTATGAGTGCTTCACCTTCTTTGGATCATCAAAGCTGAATAAACTTGGATTAAATCCAAGCCACACTTAAACTTGACCCTCTTCCAATCAACATTCTCCTCATCTTTGGGCAATTTTCCAAACTCCAAATTCTTAGATTTTTGTGGAAACTCCACATTTTTTGACACTACTACTTGCCTCTGAACTATTCCAGTGCTACTTGAAGGTTTCTTGTAAGACGAAGATTTTTCATATGACTGTTCCCACTATTGTTGACTTGAACTACCATCACTAGATTTTTTGGGGGAACTAGTCTGACTGAGCTCCACCTTGACCTCTACACTCTTCTTCTGACTTTCTATCATACTCTGCTTGTCAGTCTGATCAAGCCGCAAATGTCTGTGTGTCGTGCCATCCCTGTTGGACTATGTCTATGTGGTAGTGGTAACCCCAGCCATCACCGTGTCCCTACCAATCTGTAGAGACCATCCACTTTTTGCCCTTTCAGGATAATTGCAGACCTTTACTGATTTTTATTGCTCCACCCTTCGTTATGAACCCATAACCTAGAGAATCCAATGTTCCCAAAGAAACCAAATTTTTCTTTAACTCTGAAACATGTCTGACATTCCCCAAAGCCATTATAGCTCCATTAAACATTTCAATTTTTACTATACTCATTCCAATGGCCTGACACGCTTAGTCATTCCTCATTAGTATTATACCCCCATTGCAAGACTTATAACACTAAAACTATTCTCTAAATGGACACAGATAGTATGAGCATCCTGAATCTAGTATCCATGATTTTGACAGAAAGTTAAAATATGAGAAAACTGAGAGTAATTCATCGTATGCCTCACTATTTAACGAATCTTCAACAAAATTGACAATTTTTGTAAGCGCTTTTTCCTTCTTTTTTCCTCTAGTTGCTGCTTCAAATTCTTGGCATTGGCTCTTGTAATAACTAGCTTGTGGCAATAGAAGCACTCCACATCCCTTCTTGCACGTGACTTGGACTGAGATCTACCATTGTTGGAACCTTGCTCACTAGATCTGCTTCTTCCTCTGCTTGATTCAGACTTAGCCACAAGCATGTCTTCTGCATCAACGTTGTAACCAAATGATCATACAACGTCGGATGTGATGCCAAGAGCAGGATCGCCTTATTCTCATCTTCAACCTTTACTCCAAATTTATATAACTATGTGATGAGCATATTATACATATTGAGATATTCCAATAACTTTGTATCTTCCCTCATTTGTAGTCTATACAGTTGTTTCTTCACGTATAACTTGTTGGCCAGATTCATCTTCATGTAGAGATCTTCTATTTTTTGTCAAATCTCGTGTGTTGTCTCTACATCGAGTATGTTATGAATAATTTCGTCTCCTAGATTTAACCAAATATAACTGGTGAACTTACAATCAAAATCATCCCAATCGTCGTCGGTCATCTTCTCTGGCTTATTTGTCTTGCTAAGTAATGTCTTGGAGACCCCTTGCTAGATCAACAAATCATGCATCCGTCTTTGCCACAAAGAGAAATTATTTTTTCCATTGAACTTTTTAACTTCGTACTTGATGTTTATTATCTTTACTATAACTTGTGATTAAGCCTTGAACCTGAACTCTGATCTTCCACCAAGGCCTTAGATCTTCAACAACCGCCGGCTCTGATACCACTTGCTGGGATTTTAGGCACACTGTGTATTAGATGTTCTAGGATTTCTATGGGACATAAAACCTTTATGTAGAAAGCTTTTAGGTCAAAACAAAAATTCTAGCTGCTGCACGGCAGACCGCTCGGGCTGACCGCTCGAGTAGACCACTAATTGCTCAAGCGGTCAATATCCCGAGTGCATCCTTCGAAAAATTGAAAATTCAAGGCAAAAACCAAACAAAACTATACCTAAAAAATATTATTTACTAAGAGATATATTCTATACTAAAAAATATTAGTAGTTTCAAGTTCAAAGAAATAATAACATCCGGCTGTAAGGTCAAGAAAGACTATTGGTGAAGGTTTCGATATTTGTAATTTTTATATTTTATTTGTATACAAAGGCCACATTTGGAAGAAGTTTTGAATTTTATGTTTTTTTAATTTTTTAGACCTTCATCGATTGCCTAAGTTTTTTTCTCGGGCATTTTGATGAGAAACCCATAAAATAAGAAAATAAAATTAATCACAATGGTAAAAGAATTCACAAAAGGCAAAAATAAGCCATATAAAAAATTTAATAATCTGACCAAATGCTCATTAAAAATGAAAATAAATAAAATAAAATAAGCAAAATATTAATCCAAATAGGTTCATGTTGGCTTTTGGTTGTAAAATGGTAATAATTGGAGCGTGCCAACAAGAGTAAAATAGCCCTTATAGAAAATAAACAAGCTAATTCACAATCAAACAATTGTGTTTCACTTTTTCTTTATCTCAATAAACAGAATTTTAACATTTGCTTACAATAGCTATACTTTGAATAGAAGAGAATTTGCAAGAAGAAGAAGAAGAAGAAGAAGATGAAGAGGAGGAGCATGAATAGAGCAAGTAGAAAAGAAAAGAACAAAAGAACATACGAATAGAAGAGTATTTGTAGCTCTTTAAGTTAAAGAATTACAAATCTTATTCCTACTTCTCAACTGCTACTGCTTCGTATGATGCTACTTCTACGAGACTTCGAAAGAAAAAATATACTGAAGTGGTGGATTCAGAGTCCCTTTTGCTGATGTCTTGTTATGTATTTAAGAAGCTCTGGTAGTTAATAGCAGTTGTCCACGATTATTCTCCCCTCCATTGACCCTATTCTATGTCTTCAAATTCGAATATCAGGCACTGAAAACTAACTACCACATCTCATGTCTCTTCTTTCTTGTATCTCTTTCCCTTTGCCTTTACTCTTCTTCTCCATGTTATCCTTGAAATAACTTTCTTTTTCACGTGGCACGTATCTCCTTGTGCAAAGTTCCGTGCCGCATTCCACGTGTTTGTGACTTCCTATTCCTAGGTGTGTGTTGATTGTCGTTGACCCTCATAATCAAGAGTTGAACCTACTACATGTTGGCTTCTAATTATCCCTTTAGAATTACGGTGTCAACATACTCCCTTGCGGCAGCATTACTTAAGGGTAAATGATGTTGGTGGATGCACGTATGTAGCTGCCATGTGTATTGTTGGGAAATAGAATTTCAAGAATTAATGATAGTGCATATGTATTATATTGAAAAGATGAAAACTTGATTAAATCCTGTACGGTGGAACAAGAGTGATGCCTTTGAGATTTCTCTGTTTTGATCTCATTTCAGCACACAAACTTAAACTACTGAATGGGTGCACACGAACTAAAAATTCAATTGTGCCTTAAACCTTCTACCGTATTCTTGACCACAAATATAGGGTGAGCTTTGATTTTAGTGATTCTTAATAACTCTCTCTCTCTCACTCACTCTATACTACATCTCATTGTTTCTCACCAGAATACAAAAATCCTAGTTATCAAGAGAGCAAAGTGGAATATAAATAAGCTACGGCAGCGACTTGAGGAGTAAATAAAATCCGAGCTCTATATGTAACTAGAAAAACTGAACTCAATTCGAATTAAATTCTTAACTCTATAAATTATATTCGATATCACTAAAAAATTTTAATTGCATTCCCAATATTATCCCAAAAAATAATTTTGAACTTTATGCTATTTAAAGCTTATTTATCTTCCCACATTAAGATTACAGAAACCTGTCGATTAAATTAAATTACTAACAATTTTATTTAATTATCCACCTATAGTTTTTCTTAAGATTTTTCACTTAGCTTATTTGATATGTTGTATACAATATCCATTAATGGGGTTTGATATAATCAAAACTTATAAGTTTTCTCAAGGGGTATTATCAATCCTTATATTGAGACGTGAATTTCATTAATAATTAATATTCACTATACACCTAATGCCATTATTCAATTCACCAAACTTATTAACCTATAAAGATTTCTTTCTTTTATGTATCAAAATGAAAAATATTAAATATATGTGCATATTAATTATTTCAGGAATACGAGTATAAGCATTTAAAATAACTATGAGGAATTGTAAACACCCCAATTTGACAAAGTCCTATATTAGGTTTATCTGGGCATCTTTAATGATGAAAGATAAGGAAGAGAGTACAGAAGGCCATCGATCCATCACTAAGGCAAGAATTTGGCTTATAAATCCAAAAATACCCCTAAAAATCCTAAATTGCAACCTTCAATCCTTGTGATCGCTATGCTTAAACTCTAAAAACCTTGCAGTTGCTACATCGTTCCTCTCGACCATGCCTTTGTTTTGAATGATCGCACAATTGTAATGTATTTTTCCTTAATTTTCTTGCGATCGCAACATTTATCCTTGCGACTGCAAACTTCTAGGCCTGGTAGTAAGTAGAACATTCCGTTCTTGACACCTATTAGCACGGAAAATGCTATCGTTAGGGCCCCATTCCCTATAAATTTAGATCACTTGGGTCGTTCGTGATAGAGGATAATTGAAGAAGAGCCCCGAAACTCAGCTAAAATATACACTCGAGTCTTATATCTTATACATTCTCAATTTGTATCCTTAATACCAATGATCGTGACTTTAGTGAGTCATGCTAGCCTTGGTGATCGAGATACCAGCAGTTGGACTACTTCACGAGTTGAGGAGTTGCTTGGATGCCCATATTTTCAGGTATTATAGTTACCCTTGGCATTTCTCTTCCCACCCCTTTTCTCTCATGTGGGAAAGTTGATATTAAATTGTTTGGCATATGTATTTCAGCTAAATATCATGTTTAAAATCATAGGTCAATCCCTATTTATTAAAAATGTTTCTTAAAATAACGAAAATATCTCTAGAAACATAGTATGCTGTAGACACTCTAATTTGACCAAGTCGAATCTTAGGCACCCGTCTCGAATGCTCCCTAATGACGAAAACATGAGAATTATGCATAAGGATACTCCTAGGCAAGCAAAGTCAGGAATTTAGTTCAAAAGCCAAGAAATCACCAAAAACCTTCAGGCCACGACATCCATGATTGTGACATCCCGTTCCCCAGGCATGTCGGAACATATGTAACTATAAATAAAGGACATATTCTATCCGAACATTCATAGATACATAAGACAGTTACTACATCATTAACGATTCAAAGTTTGTCCAAAATACTTAATAATTACAGTCATCTAGAAAATTTCAACAAAAGTTACAATATGCCCATGGAAAACTGAACAAAAGATCCAAAAAGTAGACATCCTACGTTTTCAAGCTGCGTCGTTGGGGTTAATCAACTCTTGCCACTCTCCCCCTTCTTCGTAGTCTTCTTCCTCAACGAACACGCCTTCCTCAAAAGGTCTTTCTTCTTTACCTGTGGCATGAATGCCATGAGCCGGAGCTTATAAGCAAATTTCCTAAACCGTCTAACAAACTCACAACAAGATATCCGACAATACATATCGTATAATACCCAATACAAATTTAAGGGGGCAGAGATATAGACAATTTCTCATTTTTAACAAGACAAGCACATATAAAAATAGTGGTGCAGATGAATGCAATGTAGATGCCCAACCCAAAGTACTTTCAGAACAGTATCATGAATTCCACGCTGGGAATTACAGAGTAGACTTGATGGTATATTGATCGCTTAACCTATCCTAGCCTCGTTGCGAAAGATAAACGCTCGCCTTGGCTACATGCCTCAACTGTTTTACTTAATGGCAATGGCATTATGAGACCCAGGTTCATTTATTTTTATGATATATACATGTTTGACGTGTTTATATTCGTTATATGTATATCCTTGATGAATGGTTTATATTCCTTTGTTATAGAACAGCATGTATTTATGTGTTTCATGCTTTCTCGGGGTTCGTCAAGGCTTGTTTGAGTGGTTTTTGGGCTGAAAAAGCAAGTTTGGGCAATGTGGCGATGTCTAGTTGACGGGACTGGTTTCCCAGTCAACTGACTATGGGTTCAGTCGACTGAGTGATGTCGACAGAAGAGTTTTTGCGATCCAGAACTCTTTCAGTCGACTCAATTGGGCCATTTAGTCGATTAAATGCACTATTTGGCCGAGCCTATAAGTATTCCAGCGTCTGTTTTGATTTCAAAACTCCATTTGGTTCCTAACTCTCTGCCTACTCTCTAGAATTTTGTGATGTCCAAGCCTATTTTTGATGATTAGCTTGTGGATCCTTCATATTCGCGCTATTAGCTTCGCGACCATCCGGTCAGATTCTCGTTCCGATGAGGTTCGAATTTTGAGGCTTCGAGTTTCGACTCATCGAGGAAAGATCCTAGACTATGTTGTCTTTAAAAGATGCTACGTGCAATTTTACGCTATTCTACCGGTTAAAAATGCTACATATCATATTGTATGTTTTAAACCATATTTTTTTGGGTAAAAAGCATATTTTTGTGCTTTTCTTGGTTTATTACATGTTATGCAGTGTTATGGGTTTGGTGAGAGGAACCTTTTGGGTTGGACTCATGGCGTTGTGGGTTTGGTGAGAGAAATCTTGTCGGGTTGGACTCACACGTGTGTATCTAGATTTTGACGTGATAATAAAAAAGGACCGTGTTGAGATCTATGGATCAAGTTAATTTGGGCACGAGTTGCTCTTCGGTGAAAGACTAAAAAACTACGCAGAATGGGTTTTTTTGCCCGCTGGCTAGTGAATCGAGAAAGGAAGCAACTTGTGTCGAAAGTATAGGGCGTCCAGTTATTTCACGGGCCTCGTGATGGCTGGGTGGTAGTAATGTGACGAGGTCTATACGCCCGTTTGGCATCAGTGCCTATGTTTTGAAATCACGAGCTGGTAAAATCACTTAGATGTGATGGTAATATATGTGTGTGCGCGTGCGTGCGTACACGTCGACAAACTTAGGATTTTTTTATAGTAAAACCATTTACTTTATGCTATGTGATTGCATATCCTGCTTTACGGCATCATAGTCTGTTTCTATTGGGCCTCAGCTCATGTAGTGGGATTTGTTAAAACCTTTTTTAGGTATTGATAATCATGTGGAGTTGATCTAGCTGTGCCCGTGGTGGCAGGAAGACTATTGTATAGTTTTTCCCTTTCTATTATAGAAGCATGTATTTATATATATGTCTCCTATTTCTGAAGGCACGTTTTGTAAGCCTTGAGGCTATATATTATAACTGTATGGACAGGTTTGCATGTTGCTCTGAGAGTGAACCTTGGGTACTCTTTTTATTTCAAAAGCTATATTATTTTTTATGATTGTTTATCCATAAAAATCGTGTCGTTTTACAAACTGGTGATTCGTTGGGTGTTTCACGTGACCTTGGATTTTGGGACGTGACAACTTGGTATCAGAGTTCTGGGTTCGAATATCTAAGAGCCATGGGAAGAGGGTGCATCACCCGTTGAGGATGACTATGTATGCTTGCTTGCATGTGTTCAAGTGTTTTATGACATGCTGATAGCTTGTCAAGCATAATAGGTTTTGTTTATGTGAGCATGGAGGTGGGACCTCAAGATTGATTAGTCTTACCTTAGAGCGTTTGGATTAAAAAATTTGGAAGCCAAGTTAGAAACGCGTTTGGCCAACCTGTTTTCTAGTAAGGAATCTGAATAGGTTATCCAAATTGACGCGTCTATCTTGTTGGTTCTCCTCGGTATGTAAGACGTATTTATGAATCTTAAGTGCCTATGTGTTAGCAAGTTCATGTATGTTAAGCTTTTATGTTAGTAACAACATGCTATAGGAAAGCTTATCATGTTATATTGCCTTCATATAGAACTATGTCCACGCGGGGAGGATGGGGATGGGGTCGTGGCCGGGGTCGAGCACATGCCCAGGTTCCGAAAGAGGGGGACGGACGTTCATGCCCCGCAAGAATAGGTAGGCGGTGTTGACCTTGTACAGGAGATGCTGGCTACCATGACAATGATGGCTGAGGCGACCAGGGCTGGAGTGAGGGCCCTTGAGCCAAAGGCATCTGTGGCAATGAGGGACTTTCGACGATTGGATCCTCCAACCTTTTTTGGGGAGCCGGACCTCATAGTTGCTACTTGTTGGGCTAACAAGGCTTCAATGACCGATTTTGATGATAACAAATCTATGTATCTAATTATGCATTTTGAGATTGTTTACAAGAAATATACGCTTAGCATAATTCAAGATACAAGATGGAAGTCATGATGCATAGTTTAAAATCAAATCCTTTGGTGACAAATTTTGATACAAATGCAAGAGTTGAAGAAGGATTGAAGAACACATTTTTACATCTTATGTTTTAGGATCTATGTACATTCACTAATCTCATGAATATCTCTTTGAAACTCATAGGAATCCTCAAAAGTCTTAAAAATATTTTTTCAAATCAAAAAGTGATCAAAATATTTTGAAAAGATAAAATATGAATTTTTAATAATCCAGTCGACTGAGGCTTTCTATCCAGGCGACTGATTGAACTGCCAGAAATTAATTTTCAGATCCAACGAAGTTCAGTCGACTGACCCTTGCGGTCCAGTCGACTGAAGTCTGGTCCAGTCGACTAAACTAGACTCTCCAGTCAACCGAACAAGCTTAAATTCGAATTTTTGCAGAAAATGGCTAGTTTGAACTTACCCTATTTAGCCCAATGGCTAGTCTGATTTTGAGGCCTATAAATAGAGCCCATGAGCTCTTGTTTTATTCACTCAAAGCTTCTTAAACATTCTCTCATATACAAATTCTTTGTGCTTCAAATTCTTAAGCTTTTCATTCATATTTTTTAGAGAAAATCATTAGATTTCTTGTTGAGCTTCATTGTTATATTTCCTGAGAAGTGAGTTTAGTGCTTTTATTGTTCGTACTTATCTGCTCATTAAAGGAGCATTCATTTGTACTTCTTCTTCTGTTCATCTGCTGTATTTGAGAAAGGCGTTTCTCAAAATAGGCTAATTCGCCAATAAGGATTGGATTGCTTGAGAGGGATACATTCTCCAAAGAGGTTACTCCGCCTAGACTAAGGAGAGAGGCTCCTCCACCTATTAAAGGAGAGGTAGTAAGAAATCCTCATAGCGGTTGGCTTGAGGCAAGGACGTAGGCCATAGCACCGAACCTTGTAAAAATTGTGGTGTTCATCTTCTAGCTTGCTCATTTCTTTTGTTTTACTTTATTGTATTGTTGCTTGTCATTGCTTCACACACACTTGCACTTGAATAATTTATTTCTCGCATCTTTTAATTTCTTAAAGCAAAAAAAAAAAAAGGTTTTGAATCATTTCATTTCATTTTGAAAGGAACATTGTCAAGTTAAAATTCTTGTAAATTATTCTAGAAGCCATATTTGAAAAGTATCAATCTTGAAAGTTATACTTATATTATTAAAACAAGAAAAGTATTAGTTAACAAGAAGGTTTAAATATTGTGAATTAAAATTGAAGTACATTTGCAATGTTATCAAAAAGGGCTTTAAGTTAGCATCTTCATTTGTGTTTACATCTTTTTGAAACTTATTATTTTAAGTCATTTCAAATATACTTGTACTTTAGTTTTTCAACAAGAAAACATACCTAAAAATATTTTCGTGAATTAATACTTATAAGAGAACTAAGAGGCATACTTGGATTTTTAAATAATTTTTTAAATTCCAATTCAACACCCTCTTGGGATTACACACTTGCTATCACTATTGAGTGGTTAAAAGTAACCACGACGATCTTGGATACTCTGGAGATCGAGGAGTATATTTTACGTGTTAAGTTAGCAGTGTGCCAGCTTCGGGAGGATGCGAGGGAGTGGTGAAAGTTTGCCAAGACTACGGTGGATGACACATGGGTCGCTTTTACGAGAGTCTTCTGGGAGAAGTACTTCCCGAGATCTTTGAGAGATACATACCAGGAGGAGTTCCTCTCTCTCGTTCAGGAGAACCTTACCGTGGTCCAATATGAGGCCAGGTTCGCGAATCTGTCGTGGTTTTCCTCTGAGATGGTGTCAACGAAGGAATTGCACACCAGAAGGTTTGAAAGGGGCCTTCGACCTGCTATCAAGGATAGAACTGCAGTACTGGGTTTGGGTGTTTACATTGATATGGTGGAAGTCGCTATTCGGGTAGAGAGCTCAATGGTAGAGAGCTACAGAGCTAGGAAGAGTAGAGGCCAGCAGAGTGATGGAGGTACACAGTTTCAGGGGCGCGAGAAAAAGTGTCAGTGGTCATCTGGACCGAGTTCCCATTTAGTGGGATCGTATTAGCCGCAGTTTTCTACGCATGCACCTTCAGTAGCCTCTACAAGAAAGCCAGAGTAGAGAGAGGTCACTTGTTATCGATGCGGACAGTTAGGGAATCGTTCATATGAGTGCCCACTGAGGGGCCAGGTTCAGAGTTCAGCGCCTGTCCAGTCACAGTCGTAGTCGTAGTCGTAGTCACAGTCGTAGGGAAGAGACCCACCCGTATGTTTTGAGTGTGGTCAATCTGGGCACATCCGTAGATACTGTCCCCGAGGAAGGAATGTTCTGAGTGCGATGGGAGCGTCACTTGCTCCACCTGCCCAGAGACGATAGGCTCTGCAGTAACCTAGAGCTCAAACGTCTAGGTTTGCAGAAGGAGGTGCCTCAGCACAGTCTGTGAGGCAGCCGACGGTTCAGAGTTATAGTGGGCAGGCCAGAGCACCGCAGGCCAAAGCTAATGTTCTTGCTGATCCCAGTGCTTCCAAAGCACCAGTAGTGCCCGATGCTACCGCATCTCCATCCATGATTAGAGGTACTCTTCTAGTAAATAGATCATGGGCCAGTGTTCTTATCGACACGGGAGCATCTCGTTCATTTATTTCTTTTGCTTTTGCATCTGCATTGGGGTTGGAGGCAGACTTGTTGGGTAGTGTGTTGAGTGTAGAGACCCCGGCCAGTGGGAGTGTGGTGTTAAGTATAGTTTGCAGATCCTGTGACTTAGGAGTCGCCGGTCGTTGTTTAGAGTTTAACTTTCTCATTCTAGACATGACCACATTTGATGTCATCCTAGGGATGGATGGGATGACTACCTACCGTGCTTTTATAAATTGTGAGCGACGGAGAGTGTCGATTTGTACGCCAGAGGGTGACTATTTTTTCTTCGTGGGTGATCGGGATGTGGGCTTGGTGTCTATGCTCAGTGTTGCTCAGAATCGAGGGAACTTGGGTTTCCTCTTTTCTACTCTCAGGTTGGATGAGCTGGTTGAGGCTTGAGAGGAACTACCCCTGTGGTTTGTGACTATCCAAATGTCTTTCCTGACGATCTGTTTGAATTACCACCGAGTT